>JPKZ01000084.1:0-24169 GCA_000803305.1 Toxocara canis | reverse complement strand
TATGTATATGTATATATATATATTAGACAAAAAATCCCTATTGAAAATTTTTCTTGAAATTTTGAAGCTGCGGAATAGATGACGATTTCATTAAAAAATCGTCGTTTCTATTACATTTCTGTTAGATTTCACAAAAGATGTATGCATTGATAGCATTATTTCGGCGAACAACAAACGACAGCATTGTTCCATTCTTCGTCATTCAACCAATTTTCTTTTAATTCAATGTGCTCCAAATGTCCTCGTAATGGAGCTTAAAGAAGCTCTTTTAACGATATGCAAATAAGCAATGAATAATTTGGATATTTATTTTGATATGTTATATTTTGTTGACTTTAAAAGAGTTCTTTGCGCAAGATTACTATTAACAACACATCACCACCGATCATTCCTGAATCTTTTGCACTCACTTAAACAGTTTTAAATTCATAACGTATTGTGATTTTATTTGCTATCAAAAAATCGATTGCGATTTTATTTGCTATCAAAAAATCGATTGCGATTTCGTTTGCTATCAAAAAATCGATTGCGATTTTGTTTGCTATCAAAAAATCGATTTCAATTTTTTTTTCAAACCCATTTTGTTCTTCTTGGAATACACAACAAAAATACGATAACGATAGAAATGATCATCAAAAATGATTATTATTGGACGATATGATTATATCATAATGAACATATAACATAAATTGAGCATATAAAAAACATCAAATTATGGCTAGGCACAGTAAAACGAATTTATGATTCTTTTAAAGAGAACATCTATTCGACAGAAACGAATTGCACTTTGTATTGTTGAAAAATATAAAAAATGGAGAGTTCAGAAAAAAAAATTCTTTTAATTGTACGGTCAAGTCCATATAGCTCAGGTGCATATATCATATATCATATCATACACTAAGCCCAGTTGCATATATCATATCATACACTACGGTCAAGTGCATATAGCTATCATATCATACACTAAACGAATAGGTTTTAATTTAAAGTTTAAAAAAAAAAAGGATGATCGAATGAATTTTGTCGAGTAGTGAGTGAAATGAATGAATGGATGTTCATAAATTCTAGACTCGTTAACTATGTTGATGCAAAAAGAAAGCTATTGTAAGACTTTTAACTAATAGCGAAACTTGATTCGTCTACCTACGTTATAAAAAAAGGCAAACTAATTAAGTAATTAAAACGAACTAATTAGATAATTGAAAATTTCGTCCACGAAAAGCTGTAATTTTCATGTGATGCGTATTAACATTCGAATTGTTTTACTGTAATGGGCATTCAAGTAACGTTTGTTAAGTTTACATTCTGTTTCAATGGTACTCCTATTGTGAAAGATACACTCAATTTTTGGAACTGATAAGGGATCTAAACTTAATATTAGTGAAAGCTTTCCTCTTCATAAAGATGAGTACGATCACATATGAACGAGATTACTCCTATACACATAAAAGGTTTACCTATCATCAACAAAGGCTTAGTTTTTCATTCTTCGTTACTTAACAACCGATAAGCGCTATAAATGTGGTCAAAAAAAAGTTGTATAGTTTTGTGGATATGTCTTTATCGACATTAATCGAAACACAATGGAGGTGAAGTTTTCGATAGAGAATAAAACGAAAATATTTTTGAGGAGCCAATTTAGAAATAAACGCTCATAAATATATACTTATCGATTGTTGTCAGACTGCGATGTGATTCCACTAAATTCCCTTATTTAGATCCTCTTGCTCTTACTATATCAGTCAATTAGTTTACTAGATCATATAGAATGAAAAAAAAGAGCTGGAAAAAGACGGATAATATTGATAATATTGAGAAATATTGAAAACAGATAACATAGAAAACTGCTATTGAGAAAAAGTATAAAAAGATTTTAAGTTTTTAAAAAATTTCGGTATACATCCAATTATAAGTGAACTATTAAATAATCAATAGCAGCTCGAAAAGTGATACGAACTAATGCGATAACTGTATGAGAGCTAAAATATTCGTTTACAAAAGGAATGATGACGATTCAGATGGAATTGCCAAGGCCTTATGGTATCACCAATAAAGATAACTGTCCGGTATGGACTGAGTTTGAAAAAGCTATTAAAAGTTTCCAGCATCCATCAGCCACGTTCCATCGGAAGTTAGCCGGATACTAAAATGAGTAAAGAGTGTCGAGTTTTTCCCTTACCCTCATCCATCAAGTTACGCTTTCATAAGCATATCTTCTTGCGCAACGTTTTCAATCCTTCTTCACGATAACTAATGTGAATGGTAAAGATTATGAATAAAAACAAGAAAATCTCAGATGTATGGAGCATTCAAGTTTAATATCACAAAACATGAGCAGAAGATAATCGTAGCTATTAAGAAAAAAGTTTCACCTTAATTTTACCAAAGAAGGTCTAATATTACTCCCCCCCCTCCCCCAACTTCCTCCTCGAGTTTTTCGGGTGGGGTGAAAGTTTCATTAGCTAAGAGACTGAGAACAAATCAGGTCATATTCTTGTTGCCTATAATTTCATCACTTAAAACGTTTGCTTAATATCGACTATATTACCATAAAGGTTCTGCTTCAAAATTTTAAGGCACACCTCAAGATTGCTCTCGTTTATTTAGTTATAATACAACACAGAAGACCGTAATCGACTATATGTGAATTCTGTGGTGCGTATAGATTTGTCAGTCCTCTTATCTTTGTGCCTTCTCAGCGATCAAGGTTCGTCTGCATTGAGAGTGGACATTGAGTATTGGTCTCGAGAGCGTAAACCTGGATAAGCCTACGATCAGGATTAGAAGGCTAAGCAGAGTAAACGGCCGGGCAAACAGTGTGCTCAAAGATAAGTCATCTACGGTAATTGCATGTAGTGCGCGTTGCAAATTTGGAGAGTGAGAAGAACGGCAAGTTTCCTAAACAGCATAAGCTTCCTCCAAACAGGTATACCCGCTGTCGCTAACAACAACTTCACGAACAGTGAGTGATAAACATACGCGCAAAAAGAGGTGAATAGTTGATAACTACCTGATAATAGTAGGCCGAAGTGACTACGGTAATCAAGGTGTTGGTGGTGGAGGAGGCGGAAGTGCAATACATCTCGGCATATGTATAGCAATTTCATAGGGCGGTGGTGGTTCTCTCGGTACTCGACATATCCATAAATCGGCCATAAAATCTTCTGCGCTTATCACACCTGCAAATAAAACTTGCCCATTAATTATATGTTCGGCTAGTTCTAAACTTCAAAGAATAAGCCGGCAAAACTTAACACCTTTTATTGTTTGAACAATCTTTTTTGATGTTAACGTGTTTAATCCTTTAAACTTCAACTGGTGATTGATGTTCCTTAGTATCATACCTATTCGGCGTATAAGCATGTGAATGCGGATTCGAATTTGGCACAACGACGAAACTGTTCCACCTTTTTTTTTCACAGCAAAAAGATGCACTCTGTCAACGGGATGAAGTAAAAGCACTGAAGCATAATTAATCTGAACGATGATTAGATTGCGTTTCACCGAAACTGGATCACTGAAACTCGTTTTGAAGCACTCACGAAATCATAACAGCTGAAAGTGCATGTGCTTTATCGCTAAACGTTCCCTACAAAGCTCTATGGCAGTTTCTGTTTAGTTATTCTGCTTAGTTTCTGTTTAGTTATGATTTCGACGTTGAAAGAACAGTCAAAAGTATAATATGTAATATCGTAAAACCCTGATAATAAGTTCGGCTCCATTATACACCTTCTTTTCGCTATTCATCCTTCTTAAGCCATTTGGGCATACATATCAATGTAGCAACTCCTACCGTCCTTTGATCCTTATGCGTTAGTCAGAAAATACATAACATTTGAACACCTCGACCTATACACTCTTTAAAGACCGAAAAATACACCTTTGGTTATGCACTCACCATCCTAATCGGGAAAAAGTATTGGGAAATCTATAATTGTGGCCATAAAATCTTCTGCGCTTATCACACCTGCAAATAAAACTTGCCCATTAATTATATGTTCGGCTAGTTCTAAACTTCAAAGAATAAGCCGGCAAAACTTAACACCTTTTATTGTTTGAACAATCTTTTTTGATGTTAACGTGTTTAATCCTTTAAACTTCAACTGGTGATTGATGTTCCTTAGTATCATACCTATTCGGCGTATAAGCATGTGAATGCGGATTCGAATTTGGCACAACGACGAAACTGTTCCACCTTTTTTTTCACAGCAAAAAGATGCACTCTGTCAACGGGATGAAGTAAAAGCACTGAAGCATAATTAATCTGAACGATGATTAGATTGCGTTTCACCGAAACTCGATCACTGAAACTCGTTTTGAAGCACTCACGAAATCATAACAGCTGAAAGTGCATGTGCTTTATCGCTAAACGTTCCCTTCAAAGCTCTATGGCAGTTTCTGTTTAGTTATTCTGCTTAGTTTCTGTTTAGTTATGATTTCGATGTTGAAAGAACAGTCAAAAGTATAGTATGTAATATCGTAAAACCCTGATAATAAGTTCGGCTCCATTATACACCTTCTTTTCGCTATTCATCCTTCTTAAGCCATTTGGGCATACATATCAATGTAGCAACTCCTACCGTCCTTTGATCCTTGCGTTAGTCGAAAAATACATAACATTTGAACACCTCGACCTATACACTCTTTAAAGACCGAAAAATACACCTTTGGTTATGCACTCACCATCCTAATCGGGAAAAAGTATTGGGAAATCTATAATTGTTGAAATTCACAACAGGTGTACATAACGAAGACATACAGGTGTACATAACAAAGACACAGACCTCATTGAATTGACAATCAGTTTTAAATAATACATTTGCACTTACTTCAAATTTGTGTATATCATTTCGAGAGGCAATACACAATAGTCTAGTTTACTTACTATTAGAGACATGAACATTATTCCTTCGTTCAAGTCGTTCCATCCTTGCACTGTATATACGGCAGCCAAAAGTCAACAAGAACACCGTGAAAAACACTCCGATCGTTATACCAGCAGCCACACCACTCGATACGCTAGATTTTGCTGCAACTACGCATCATCATTAATTGACGCTAATGATAATTCTGTTTTTGATGATAAGTTTGATAAGTTTCCACTAATGATAAGTTTAATGATAAGTTTCCACTAACACTAGCACTAAGTCTCCACTAACACTAATGATCAGTTTCCACCATGAACCACGAAAAACAAGAGAACGATCCATAATTGGGATTTTTCAACGTTGTTTTGAGCATGCTGCTTCTGAGATACAAAAATCGATTAGCTAGCTATAGACTTCAGTCGACGAAAAATTCCTGGCTCATTAACTAATTGTCCCGATGAGAAGATTTGTAAATAAAGTAAAAGTTTTAAAATATTCCTCATATCCCCTTACCTACCTTTTTATTTCTCTACAGTTTTTTTAATGCAAAAATCGGGTAAATCCTCGAAGACTTCTATGTGATATTTTTTGTCAAATTTGCATTTGTCTTTCCCTTATCATTCATTTTCTAAAATTTTCATTTGTTCATTTTTCATTTATTTTGCACATCTGAAGTGATAACCTTATAGAGTGATTGAGTCTTCGGATAAAATTCCTTTTTCATTTTTTGCACTCAGATTGAAAACCTTTTGCATAAAACGATAATTTGTGATGTAATGCGATCGGCAATTTTGCCTACTGGTCGTAGCAGCAAGTGGAATTCTTAAAAGCGATGCGAAATACTTAATAATAGAAAATATTTTCAATTCTTGGGAACCTTTTCCTGGAGAATTACCCTGGAAGACACGGGTCAAATTTGCACTGCTAATGAATAATTATATTATATCGACCTTTACCGGCTACTGATATTTCGTGGTTTCTTCAAAAACCGCGCAGTTATAAGACATAATTTTTATGGCAAAAGGACAATTGGGTAAGTTTCACTGCCTGGGAAACTGGATTATCGACTGACACATCCAAAATGGACGAAGGGTTTCAAGCGGTATAGCACTTCACTCCACTCCTACCCCACCCTTCCATCCGCCACCCCTCCTCCCCTCATCCGCTTCATTGAGAGAAAAATCTTGAAAGTTTCTTTCATAAAGTAGTTCTTTTTTACTGCACCCTAAATGGCATGATTTTATCTATTTTTTTCCAAGTCACCTCTCCACCTCTTGGCATCCTCAGAAGCAGTTTCAACCTCATCTGTTAACCTTGTTGCTCCAGTTGCCATCAGGATCAATTGCATTGCGCATGAAATGAATTCTGCAGTTTTGATGCATCAATTGCAATCATTTTGATGCAATCATGCATCAATTTTGCAAATTGATGCATGATACAACAACCAATATAACATACGAAACGTAAATGGACTATTAAATACGGCAGACGAATTAACGAAACAATATCATATGAAAAGGCTGGAGGTCTTAAGAAAAGGTTTACATTGCTGACAGCCATCTACCGAAATTCAAATCTTCAATGAAATTTGAAATTTCAAAAAAAAATTGAATATCGTTTGTTTGATAGCAACTGAGGTCGTACCCAAAAAAAACAAAAGATCTATTTGTGGCGTCAACTTTGGAACGAAGATAGTTGAAGAGAGACGGCCCATCAAATGATTGCGTTAAAAACTCTCTAGAAAAGGATCCGGCCAAACGCCTTCCTTGTCTTCAGAAATCAGAGAAAGCAATCTGGCACTAATAACTAAAAATAACTAAAGACCTTTTCATAAGGGCATCCTCTTTTTAGAAGGCTCATCTGTTTCTGTGACAACGCAATCTACTCAGAAATGATTGACTCATTAGAAACAAAAACAATCGAAGTCAAACTGAGAAAATCGGAGCAACATAACAAAACAAATGATATGATCAGTTCTGATCAATCGACCCATGGAATAAAAATTCATTGCAAAAGCAATCCAATTTATCTATTCAGTCGGCTGGGGCAAATGGGAAGTTGCAAACTGAGTGTTTCACCTTTCACATCGGCAACATGCTACAGTTCGGTGGGAAACATAGGATCGTAAAGAAATATTGTAAGGGAAATAAACTGAAATATTTTTGACTAAATAAATAAAAGATTTAATGCCTATCGACTAAATGAAAGACTCGATTCGAATCAAGTTCGAAATGCTGAACCGGACAACTTTTGCAAAGTCTATATTATCATACAGAAGATTGTAAGGAATTTTAGGCTTGTCATCACTCTAACTTTGAACAAGTTAATTTTTTTCAAATTTTCCTTTCCCTGTTAATCATTAATTTTTTTCAAATTTTCCTTTTCCTGTTAATCAATCTCCCAAATGGCTAGGTCAAGTTCATTAGCCAGCCGGATTGGTTAATTACTTCCCGGTAATTTGCCCGCAGGAGGATTTTTCATACTTAAGAATCAAGCCTCATAACTTTTCAACTGATTCGCACTTTTCCGATTTCTTTAATGCTTTTGACAGGGTTTTGGCCTATCATCTGGCTTTTTTGGTTTTGGTCCGGAGCGATCGTCCGGAATCGGAATAGAACTCCGGAAATTCTCTTAAGTATGGGACTTCGTTTTTCGGATTACTTTTAAGCCGGAATTCTTCAGTTTTTTGGAGAATCCTAAAAAACCCTTATAGGCCTTAATCGTCTCGGATGGTCCGTCTTAAAAAATTTGAGAGATTTTCATTTCCGGAAAAGTTTTCCGGCTTCAAACTTGAAGTTCTGGACGGATTACTTTTAAGCCGGAATTCTTCAGTTTTTTGGAGAATCCTTAAAAAATCTTATAGGCCTTAATCGTCTCGGATGGTCCGTGTTAAAAAATTTGAGAGATTTTCATTTCCGGAAAAGTTTTCCGGTTTCAAACTTGAAGTTCTGGGTCGGCCATAACTCAGCTCAAAATTGACCGATTTTGCTCATTTTTGACATTTAGGGGTTTCAAGGTATGCAGATTCTTACTTTGGACACGACAGAGTTCCACAATAAAGTTCATTTAACAAAGTTGAAAAATCGCACTTTTTCACCCCCTTCCATAACTTTTTTCCCATCAACTGACCGGAAAAATTCCGCAAATCTCAAAAGTTGCATTTTGCATTTTTTGTTCGGCTTCCAAAAATGTAATATCCATTCCTCTGCGGCTTCTCGTTCTCGGACCCCATCAAAAATTCGCGTAAATTTGAGATTACTTGAACAGCGTTTGTCCGATTGAAATGTGGCCAACATCAAAACATGCCCACAAAAATTCTGCATGCAAACTTATAAAGGTTGCTGAGGGTACGAGTAACGCGAAGGGGGGAAACGGGACCCCGAACGGATTTTCCATAGTTAAGAACGCGCTGGTTGACATATCCCTGGTCCTTGAGCGACGAAGTACAACTAGGAATGGTAGCAGGTGGTAACGCGACGGACCGATGAGATGGAGACCAAGGGTTCAATTCCCGAGGGGGTGGTTCAATGATGATGGGTTCAGTAATGTTGCGTAATTCCTTCGCGTGCAATTGTTCGCGTTTTTCTTCACTCCGAAATGATACAGCACGAAGAACTGATTCGAAACTTCCAGAAGTTTTCGAATTTGGTTAAGAATTCGATGAGATATGGTCGATTGAATTTGGCAATAGCGGGCTTAAGTATGAAAGTGCAAATTTAGAGGGTATATATCTCGGCAATGGTTGATGCAGTCGGGATGGGGCTTCTAATTTGTAATCAGCTATTGGTACGCTATCGATTCGTATATAGATCGTCGAGATCGGTGAGGTATGGGTGGGGACCGAAACGATTGCAAAATGCCCTTAAGTATGCAAGTGCAAATGTAGAGGGCTTCTATCTGGGCAACGCTTATTCCAATCGGGATGGGGTGTTTTCCTTTTTAATCAGCTATTGATACGCTATCGATCGGTGTAAAGATCAACCAGATCGGTGAGATAAGGGTCTGATCGAATCGATCGCCCAGGAATCCCAAAATGTCAATTTTTGCAATTTTGGGGGTTCTGGATCTCAGCTCTTATTGGAGCCAGAGTGAGCGCGATTCAGCGATATTCAATTCAGCGATCTTCGTTGCAAAAATTGCAAAGAAGCACGAGGAGTGAATACCGCAATTATGTGCGTTGTTGCAACGATTTTGAAGTGCTTTCGAGTTGGCAGATTTTGAACCACTTTTGAGCCTAATAATATGTATGAAGTAATGTAAAAAATAAATATCAGCGTAATTTATCTGACTATGCCGACCGAATAGTGCTGACCGGAGTAATGAGCAAGCTGCTTTTCTTAAAAGTATAGGTGGACAAGTGCGACACGCATGGTCCCATATATGTCGCATACTTCAATTTGTCAGGGCCAATGAAACAGATGAGTCATGTTGAATGGAATAAGAGATTGAAAAACCAGGGAAACGCTGATAAAAGAGCACCTAAAAACAAACGAGAACAAGTTTTGAGCGCTAACAGGAATTGCTAAATAGAGAAAATGACGAAAAAAAAGTGCTAAAAAGAGACAAGAGAAATAAAAAGGTGCTTTCATGGTTTCCATGTGATTGGGCCTCGCATCTCGTGCATCGCTCGATGCAAAGCAAAAATTACAACGAAGCACGAGGAGTGAATACCGCAGTTATGTTTACTGAATACTGCAATGCAACGATTTTGAAACGCTTTCGAGTTTATCAGATTTTGAACTACTTTCGAGTATAATCTGGTTCAACGGATCAAAAAGAATTGGAGAGCGCTCTCAGTGATTACCGTAGATTATGCTAGTATTAGAAAATAATGGAATAGTCGAAATGAAAACTGCAATGCTTGCCTGTTGATTGAAAAAACTATGAGAAGTCAGCAGTAAAACCAAACATTCGCTTATGCTTTGTGAAGAAACTCAACAATTTATATATATATATACGAATTATGTTGTTATACGAATTATATATATATATATATATATATAACAACATAATTCGAAGAGAAATATGAATATTTTTGAAATGTTGTTATTGACTGCTTATGATTAACGATGCTGAAATATCTAACTTATAGATGGGCACTAGTTGATCGGTGTACAAAGTGGAGCATGAGGAGATCATCAATAATTATCGCATTTCTTTTTATTTTACACACACTACGCCATTATGTAAAGAGAAACGACTGTTGAAGAAAGATAGAGCGTACTCACTCACTCCGTTAAGGGTGTTATCGCTCATAGACGACAAATGAGGTCGACCATTTTTCGTTTCTCTTTGACTTTCAACAAAAAGAACAAGGATTAAACACAGTATTTAAAGGATCGTATGTTATCATACTTTACAGAAGCGATGACTTTACACTTTCAATAACAACACCCTAAAGAGTATTATTTTCGTGAACAACACTCATTTTCTGCCAAATATACAAACCCTGAGCACTGCTTCCATGTTACAGGGTAGTAACCTCAGGCCCGAGATAGGAAGAAAAAACAAACGAAAAAAAAGAAAACACCAAGCGCCGGTGTGGATTAACTTGTCCGTATAAATACACATGAGAGAGAGACAGAGACAGCAACTAGAACGGAAATAGAGAGCATGATCCTAAATGGTGAGGCCACCTTTGCCATTTGGTTATGGAGATGTCGCAACATTTTAAACTATATATGTTGAGGAAGCAAAATTCTAATATCGATGACGTGCTCATTTTAAAGAGCATTGAAAGTTCTACCAGAATCATTGATAAACTGAGGTGATAAAAACTTACACTTTTCCGCAAAATCAGCTTCGCAAATGATGCGCAATTGATAAGAAACGAAGCATCGCTGTTCTATGAGAAATTGATGTCATAAAAAATTAACATTTTTTAACCTCTCGTTGGTTTCAACGATTCTGAAAGATATTTGATTCCTCTCCAAGATAAGCCTAGCCTCGAATCATAAATCTCGTTACTTCATGCACTTATAGGTCGACATATATCGGCAACCCTTCGTTGCATATTAATTGCGCGTTATATGAGAAACTGATGTTGTTGAAAAGTATTAGTTTTTGTCTCAGATTACAAATGATTCTGTTAGAGTTTTTGAAAGTCTATTAAATTGGCAAAGCTTCAATTTTAAACTTTGCTCCCTCAGTACACACTGTCGCGACGAAGTGCACAATGCATTTAGCATTGTTCACCCGTTGCGAAAACGTTCCCACCGTAGCGTCACAGGAAATCAAAAATTCCTCCGATGTTTTTCGCAGTGTCGGCCGATGCTTTGAGATCGGCCGACTATAGACTGGAGCTGCATATAAACAGCCCCAGCTGGCTAATCGGGAGTACAAAAAACCCAAATGCTGCCTGTACTATGTTGCGTCACTCGCGTCGTCTTCCCAAACTGCGCCCGTTGCTATTACTGAACCGCCGCGTCGTCTTCCCAGATCTAATTCAGGTCTGCTGAGTCCCTTTAACATATTGCCCTTTCTTTTAGCTATATACACCGCTAGAATTACTGCGATGTTTCCATTGCCAAATTGCTATAGTAGCGTCGCTTATTAAGGCCGCACTCTCTCTTTGTCTCTCTCCCCGGCGTACGGGTATGGCTGTGGGCAGACCCTTCAGGCGGTTACGATAACGTTCAAACGGCTAAGCCTTCGAGACAGACTTCGAGGATGGAATTCCATAGAGAGAAGTAACTCCGGGATTTTGTCACTTCCAAAAAAAGGTGCACATTTAAGTGGGCTTAAATGATGAGCTTAGTTCCAAGGATTTACACATTCCAAAATACTAAGTATGAGAGGGAATGAGCAAGTTATGGTACCATTATGGTACCCTACTAATCATTTAGATTAGCACCCTACTAGGATGGCAGAGGTCGAAAAACGTATAGATCTTAGTGAACAGGTTTACTATTACCGATTCCATTCTATCTACAGTGCTTGCCAGTATCGATACAAATTGTGCTCGCCATCGAAATTGCAACTATGCGCTTTCATTTCTAATCTTTCTTCACGAATCATTACTAATCTTTTTGAATAAAAATCGATCGTTTCATTCGATCTCTGATCAGCATAAATAATTTTTCATGAACAACTACTTCGAATGAGCCATGTTTTTCTTATGTTAAAGGCGGAATTATTTATAAAGCAGTACTGCTCATCGATTGATGTTGTGAAATTGATCTTCTTCTAAGGAAGCGTTCAGTGAAGCAACAATAATCGAGTGGAATAACAAAAATAAATTATCAACTTAAAAATTATCGAAACCATAACGTCTCATCTTCTTCCTTATCGTTCGCAAAAGGAACTCTTCACATATAAACCGTGTAAGTACCTATTCACTTGGCAGCAAAGTTATATATAATCTATACAATCTATAAGCGAACTGTGCTTATGCAGTACTCATCAAACTAGTACAATTTATATTAGTATGGTCCCTACACTGTTCTATTCACATAAAACGGTCAATGTTTGAGTGTATGTGAGAAATGAATAGCCGACCGGTTAGTTATATTCGAAAAATTTGGACATAACGTCGAAAAAAATTTTTCGGCTGGTTCATGATCGCCTGATAATGATGATCTATTGATCTTTTTAAGCGAACCAGAATTATGATGTTTGATGTGTTCGAATTGTAAGGTTCATGTTTTTGGAACGATAAACGTGATACATCTCTCATAGGGGTTCCCACAAAAAATAATTCATCTCCAAAAGTTCTCAAGTTTTAAAATAACCACAGCAAAGTTCAACCATCCTTCTCAGCAAAACATAATGGCTTGTTCTAACGGTTATTGCTGATCTATATCTGTTTGTCGTCAAGTGAAAATCAACTAGAAATTAAACGACAAAAACACGAATAAAAAGTAGAGAAGAAGATATCAAACATTTGAGCAGCAAAGAATAGAAATTTAAACACTGAAAAAAAAGCAATAAAAGAGGAAAAAAAAACGATCACAGATAAAAGAGGAAAAAAACAGATCACAGAGAGACTCTGTAAGAGCGAATTTCAAAAACAAACTTTGTGTAGGATCAGCAACATAGTATTTATCCCACGAGATGGGTTTATAGGTTGGATATGGCCAAATCGACTGCATCGATAAAACGACACTTTTCTTATACAGTGGGCATCCGATGTCACTCGCTATAATCGTGCCACCATCCAATTCACGTTCCTCGTTCAACAAAATTATTCCTGCAAAAGTTAGCTACTCTCCGTTTTTATTTGCGAAAAAAAAAAATACCTGCATTTCGTTAACTGAAAAATATTGCGCTAGAAAAATTACTGAATATCCTACAAAAACCAAGAAAAACCTATGAGTATCAAACAATAATAAACATTCTTACTCGCTCTTTTCAACTATTTTTCATGTCAGTAATTTCGATGAATCGTTCAACAAAAGTAAAGTTAATAGAAAGAATGAATGTCAAAAACGAAAAAGCTAAGATAAAAACGAAAAAACTCCTAACAAATGCATTGCTGCCCTACGTTCAGCATCTTCATTGGCAATCATTGAAGAAAAACTGCGATTCTGATGAGGCAGCCCTACAATGGAAACCTTAAATTCGAAGTCTAAGGACAGTAATTGATAGATTCTGACTGATGCGCTAAAAAAAGAAGAGTTTTCAACATATATTGTCTCAAAACAATAGCCGAATTCCGTGATCTGACTTGAAACTAAATGAATGATGAATCACGCAAATACTAAATATATGTGAGAGTGAAACTCTTAAAGGATTTGAATATATAGGCTGGCATATAGGCATACATACATTCAGACGAAAATGCACAACACCATTGCTGTCTTTTTTGAAATGCAAAAAAAAAAAGAATAAATCTAATACTCATTTACGACAAGGTTATAATTCCTTTATGATTTTTGCGGTAATAATTTCAAATAACGACTGTTGTTAAGCTCATCAGTTGCAATTTTTTGTCGTAAATGCTTGGTTAAAGTTCATTAGAAAATGATCTTATGTTATAAGAAATCTCATCGTATTTAAGATTCACGGTGAGCGATAGCAACGCTAACTTAGAATTGTTTAAGGCATGCGGGTGTATTACATGCTGTTAATCGTTAATTGCAATTAAAAGTCGAGGAGAAAAAAAAACGAAAACTGGTCGGCCTTTTCAGACGTATCAATTATTCGTGATCAATACCCAAAAGAAATGAACACATGCTGCATGAGAAGCGAAAACAATACTTAATAAAGCGTTTCGTAACAGCAAAACACAACAAAATGTCAACTCGTGACCAAAAAAGTCGTCTATCGTCAGCAAAACAACAAATGCTCTCTGGTTTCAACTCGGTTTTAAATCTTACTTTTATATCGACATCGATAATGTTACGATTGCAAAATTAAATTACAACGGCGCCGTGTATTTGAAACATATATTAGTATATGTTTGCTGGTGGTTTTCATTTTTAAGATGATCATGCAAGTTTAGTATATATAATCAGTATTTTGGATAATCTCCTATATTCATCTTCATATCGATTCGTCGACTCCGAAGGAAGTTTTATCGACGCTTGGAGCTTATAAAAAGCTTCATACAGAATAAAACCGGTTAGGTAGCAGCATTTCACAAAAAAAAGTGCACATTTTAAGATTGAAGGCGTGATGAGCGGTCGACTGAATTGAAATATGATAAAACGTACTAATTTGAATGCTTTACATGATTCATTGATATTATGAAGCCATTCGGTTTAATGAACGGAATTGTTATAGCTCATGCATTGCAAGCATACTGGAAAACACTCACCTGTTTAACGTTTCAACTACGTCAGCAATAGACTTTGAATGAATAATCCGTTTGTTTGATAACAACAAGTGGAAAGCTTGCTATCGTGCTAATGGCACGATACGCGCTTTGGCAACTTACCCAACAAATCAGCCCGTTTTCGAGGGTAGTCGCCAATGGTGAACGTTTGGATTCTATCTGATCTAATCGCTCTAACAATTCTTTTGCTAAAGATTTTCCTCCGTGACTCAAATATTAAAACATGCAATATGCAATGCTTTTTAAGCACTTAAAACTTTTTTTAAAGTGTACAACTTCTTTTGTGGTCAATAAATTTGGCTTGAGATTAGATTTACCAGATGATTTAAAGCGAATTTACTAGATCTCTAACTTCTGCTTCAGTGATTCCCATGCTGAAACTCTCGAATAAACAGATAGACACCATTTCACGGTAGTGCTCTTTGCAAATGTCGATTATGTCAAAGCGCGTACAATACATCATAAGCCTTTGACGTCGGCCAATATTTTAATAAAAAATTTTCGCTATCTTGTGCCGAAGATATACATAACGATAAAAGTTGTTCAAATGGTGCTTTCTTCGTTTGTCCTAACGATTATTATCATTACAAAAGTTTTCACAAAAAAATATCCTCTTGCTTCGAGTAAACAATCTTGTATATATGAGAGACTTCTACATGGTTTTAATTTCTAAAGAGCTCGTTTTAAAGAGCTCCTTCTAAAGAGCTCCTTTTAATTTCTTTTAAAGATTACAAAGATTCCACAAGATCAGGTAAGCCGTACGATGGTCAAAGGTGATAATGAAGATCTAAATACGATCAGAAAAGCATGAAATAAAACAGCATCTACGTGAGCAGAATATGAAAACGTATATGCCTAAAAATCATGAGCATATAAAAGTGTTTCGATGCATAACTACGTTGAGTATATGTGAATTTCTATTTTGACCTCACTCATATGATTATGGAATATTAAGTGATCCATGCAATATGCATAATGAATAATCCGTGCAGATGCGCCACTCGTTGTGAAACGTATCTCTATTTTTAGCTAATCATATTTTTCTCTTTTCACTTTCCTTTTTCGCAATAAAAAAAAGACAGCCTATTGGATGCCAACTTTCTATGCGTTTCCATCAAAGCATTAAGGAGTTTTTCGTTGTTCGGAAAGAATATCGTAAAAAAGAAAATGTCGTAGAACTTTAAAAGCAAATATGCCTATTCGTACAACTCCCCCCTCTCAATACCCTCCCCCCTTCCCCCTCAACCTCCTTTCCCGCCTTCATTAGGCCATTGGTGAACGCTGAGAGCCCAAAGCGCCATTATTGACGATTTACGGGGGATTACTTAGCATTGTTGCCTTCTGAGAAAGTGTTTCAGATGAAAATTCGTTGAGACAACGTAGTTCATGAGAATCACAATAATCTCGTTTAAATGATTAAATGTGAGCCTAAAAGCTGCAAAAAAAAGAATATGGGAGGATTTCAAAATCTCTTGAAATAAGTGAATTTTCTTCGATAGAAAAAAACCTTGCTGAATTTTTTGGACAATTTGCTGGACTGCGATGAACGTTTAGTAGTTTTGTGTGTTCCTATGGATGAATCATAAAGCTGAAATGAAATAGTATCTGGGGTACTTGAATAGCAAGGAACGTTATCATGCTAGAAGCATGAAATATCTTTGAAAAAATTCATCCCTAGCACAAACAGTTTCGCTTTCCTACTTTCTAGGTCGACGCAAAACAATTTCAAACGACGAACGAGTAGTAGTAATACCAAAACTGATTTCTGTAGTTAAGGAACCAACATCTGTCTAAACAAAAACACCCTTAGATGTGACCTACCAACATCTACCTAAACAAAAACAACCTTAAATGTGACCTACCAACATCTACCTAAACAAAAACACCCTTAAATGTGACCTACCAACATCCACCTAAACAAAAACACCCTTAAATGTGACCTACCAACATCTACCTAAACAAAAACACTCTTAAATGTGACCTACCAACATCACCTAAACAAGAACACTCTTAAGTGTGATCTACACTGTCTAGTAGGACAACTTATACCTTCTCTAGAAGAAAGTACAAGAAATAGAACGATGAGATCTTTTCACGAGATATTAGTTTCTTAAGGTGTCAGTGCTATCGAAAAAAAACATAATGAGTACTGCCAAAAGTTGTATAGGAATAAGCGTCCTTCAATAGCATCGAAAGTGAGAAATTAATTGCAAAAAATGTACACCCAAAGAGTCAGACGTCTGAGAGCGGAGCATCGAAATGGTTGACAACGCTGTGATAAATTGCGCAATACGCCCACCAAAACAGGGCCAGACATTAATGTTCTTTTTTTCATCTTTATTAAAGTCTGACTTCTGATCATCTAAATGACTGAACCATATTGATTGCTTCTCAATATGCCTTCCTTTTTCACGGCAAAAAAAAATTATTCGACTCGCAAATTAATTAACTATGTTTTATATCCTTGTTGCATTCTAGTGATCGCTAATACTAGTCTAGAAATCGCATACCATGCGCCAGCACCTATTGCGGTGCAGTTCTGGTCCAAATGCGATGCATAATAATACAACTCGAATTTATTCTCCAGTCCGTAACGTTTATAATTTGCTTATGGTACCAGTGTAAAATTTATGTATGTCGAATTTTGCTGCAATTTTACACTTTGGAAAGTGCTGTATTGCGCCTTAACAGTGTAATATTTATAAATGTAGCACCAAGCTAGCAATGATTCGCTTCAAATGTGAAATTCTTTTTGCTCCGCAACTTTTCATCCCATGACGAGCTGAAGATACTAAACGAAGCTGACAAGTTTTGTGAATGGGGTCGAATCGGAAGTTGTATACGAGCGAATACGTTTTTAAACCACCAATAATAGCATACCAGCCAAATTAACACTTATTGCTGTAACTCCGGTAAAAAATTGTCTATTCATCGCATCAAACTACTTTTACGTACAATTCATCTTGAATTCTCAACATTTGGCTAGGATGAGGTTGCTGAGAAAGCAGTTAGGCTGGAAGAAGCATAGGAAACAAAAATGGAGGGGAGGAATTTGCGGAACGAATTTTATCGACAAAGAACCCGCGATCAAAAAGTCGCAAAAAGAAAGTCGGAGAAGTGCGCAGTTAAAAGTTCTGGAATGTCGAAGAACGTTATCACTCATATGAAACATTAAACAAACATGCGCTACCTTTACGTAGCACGATCGAATGCGTTGAAAGCGGAAGCCGATAGCCAATGAAAGCTACTTGTTTTTTCGTTTATGACGCAATCGTTGCCCAGATGCATACATACATACTAATACTTTGAAGCGCTAAACTCTTAAGCGGATGAAGTACTGCCTAAGTGGTGAGATGCTTATGAACGATAGCATCAAGAGTACGAAGAGTAGTGAGCACCAAGAGTGCTGTATTCCATAATTATTACTATCCTGAGCTGCACCACGGATCGTAACTTACAGCATTATTCATATGGGACGACGACTAGCTGGTAAATACTATGTTAGTGTTATTATCGAATTCGGGACCTAATCGTTACGAACATGGTATGTACAATGGTTAAACTGCTGGCTTCCATGGAAACAACTCGAGTTCTTTTCATTTTTCGTTCCAAGAATGAAATAGTTCATGTAAAATGCTATAAAAGTCACCTACTTTGAAAATTCGTCACTACCTTACATATAGGCCATGACTGCAACCGCAAAATGTTTCAGAAACTTAGTTGATTTCAGACGACACAGTAGCTCTATCCCACCAAAGAATATAGTTCTTGCGAACTAAACCTGGAAATAAATATCAAAAATATTAGCACCGTTTTCACCATGTAACGAAAGGACATGAAAGATCAACTGGAAAAGCTAGCTATAGATCCAACGAATCAATTGGTTGTCATCATTCAATGGCAGATATCCCTACCTGGGCACCACCTCATTGATGAAGTACGATGTGTTAAAGTTATAGAATATGAAGAAATTCCGCGAAGATCACGTGCAAACTTAGGTTACCCATATTGGAAATGGCAACATGGTTACAGAATATTTTATGGAAGTTACAACAAGTATAAACATCGAATGATCACTTGCTATGTAGGCATTTCGGGCGTCTAGTGAAACACAGCAATAGTAAAATTTATCTAAAATGAAATCGCACACGTTTTTCGCTGTTTTGAAGTATGAACGTCGATGAGCGTCTAAAAAAACGCCCAGTTCACTGGCTAGCCGTAACTCCCATCGATGATACACACGCAATGATGGATCTGTTGTGATTGCTAATTATTTATTCCCTCAACGTCAATCACCTATGTTGTATGCGTACTGTTGATGCCACTCATACTAACAAATGCACTATGAACTTTGGTCGGCTGTATTTTTCATGCTTTCTTTAGTCATTGAATTCGATCTCAAATGGAGTTCCGGTGGCGTTCAGAAAACATACGGCTTGTTAGCTCATATTCAAATCTGCTTACTATAAAGCCTATCCAAAAAAGCAACAAGGAGTAAGCATGAAGGAAGATTGGAACGTAAAGCAAACAAACCCTCCTACTCCCGTGTAAAACGGCGATTTTAGGACTTAAAACTCATTTCAGATGATCTTTACAGGTAAACCCATTTTAGAGTACTGGAGAGGTTTATGAAGCAGGATCGCAGGACGTAAGGGGGTTTCTGAAGGAAAAAAATTCATCAACAAATGATTTATTTTATAATTTCATCAAAGCACATCTAGAACGTAATGATCAGCTTTTATAGATCAACGCGTTGAAAATATTCGTCCGTTTGATAATGTAGAGTTCAACCAGTAAAGATCGAATAGTACAAGAGGGTAAGGAATTCATACGAAAGCGACTTGAAAAGAATTTCATTTTAAAAAATTCTTTATAAAATATCACAGTGATAATCATAACACATTTGAGCTCTTCGTTTTCGACAACGAATAGAAACGTGCAACAATTAGCTTGTTTAAATTCCGCATAGCTAAACGCTGTTGCTGTTGAAAAAAAAACGGCAATAAAATATTTTAGCATATCTGCTATAAAGCTAGGGAACATTTTTTAGTTCCACACTTATCGGTAAGCAACTCTCATTAAGCCTATAAAAAGCATTGTATATTTAAAGCGACCTTTCCAACTGCTGCCATCCTTAAGTACTAAAACTTCCCGTATGAAAATAAGTGAAACAGGAATCCCACCCCACCCCCTCCCCCAACAATCGAAAAAAATCATCGAATTTATAGCCGCTTTAGTTGATCATCCTACTGCTACCAGAAAAGGACACGTCGTGAACCAAACAAGAAACGGACACATCGCAAATCGTCGTGAACCAATTACGAATAGCCTATACATAATCTCATGCCGTCTCGATTACCGACGATCATAGAGGGCTGCATTGCTAAGAGATGTAAGCAGTATAGGTAAATCAAAGTTGTTGGCTGTTAAGCAAAAAGCTTGGACGTATCAAATTTGGGTTAGATCGTTTGCTCCTATGACTTCTATCGTGTCCTTCAAACGGTATATCTTCATATACATATAGAAAGAACTGAGCGTAAAACATGTCGCCTGTTTTCGTAAAGATTACGGCTGGAAACCGAATAGCAATGAAAATTCTACACAAACGATGCTTTCTGCTGAAAAATTCTCCCATTCTATCGATCACCGCAGTATCGCCCAATTTTTTTTTCTTGCCGAAACAAACGGGATTTGCGTACACGTGTAGAGTTAAGAAAGGATCAGTGCCAAAGCAAGTTTGTGCCAATAATTGCCAAATCTCTGATATCGATTAGAACTTATTCGTAACTAAAGTGGATATTTCAAATATCAACTTAACATGTTAAATAGTAGCAATGAATCTCGGGCTAACCGACGCCCCAAAGATTACAAGCTAATAAACTACGCGCAGGAGTGATATGAAGAGAGAAAGAGAGAGGGAGTATATTACTGAACTGAGCATCATGACAGCAATCGGGTGGGTGATGATAATGTCAAAAAATTTCCCTACTATGCGATGTTTACGTGCTATATGGCCGTATCGCTTGTTATACGAAGCAGCAAACTGGATCACATCAATTGCGACAATCACAACATTCGCTTCACGAACGCCATTGAACAGTTTGATCGCTCGCCACAAAAAAAAAAGAGTGAGTTTTTCGCTATGTGGATACTCGGAAACATTCTATACGGTACGACAAGAACGCTTTCAAAACGCTTTCAAGAATGATGGGTATTCTAGCTTGCATGGCTCATGGAATATATGCTTGGCTCTTGGTTCATGCATATTGGCTTTTATATCGCCCATAAATATGACTACTCTTCCATATATGGCCGAATTGTTTTCGCCTAACAAATGCACAAATATATTTGACATGAAAAACGTAACAAAAACATACCCGAGTTCATTAATGCTTGTCTTCTGCAATCTATATTCCTCCGAAATCTCTTCAACTCCTATAAAGCCAAACAAGCATTGAAATTAAAGTTTCATAATTGCGCAAAGTGACGCAAATATCACTTTCTGAAACTGACGCAAATGCATATTTATTCTGTTTATGTCGATCATGGCGGTGTAGCACAACACTACTGATAGGGCCAATTTTTGATTAGAACGCATAAATCAGACGATTAAAACTGTAATGACTGAACGAGTTGTTCAATCGATGAGAATTGATTGCGGATTAAAAGTACTGTTAAGTCTGACATTAAAAGTATTGTTAAAATTAAATACTCTTAAATTACGAATTCGACAGCGAAGCGCTACTGTTATTTAATGTTAAAAGCAGCGAACCTCATCGAAGTGAAACTTGTTCGAATTGGTAAGCAAAGTGTTAAAAGTGAACGTTAGGAAACGAGAATGCCGTCTGTAAAGTTTCGTCCAAATGGTTGTCTGTTTGCAAACGAATTCACCTTCTAAATCAAACCTGTTATTTAATGATTGAAGGTTTTCATGCTTTGAGAGATAAAACCGACTGTGTAATACTCTAATTACACTTCCGCTCAGGGACAACGACAATTGAACATCACAAAGCAGGCGTTCATTCAATAAATATCAACATGTTGACGTCCTCGAGATCTTTGAGTTATGGTTTAAACTGGATTTGTTTAGATCATTTCCGGATAGGTCGATTATCTCAAGCTATAAAGAATTTGTTGATGAAGCAATCCAAGGTTGTGTGCAAAAATGATGTCCAATAAAAGCGATTGACCAAATAACAATCAAACGTATGCGTAACATGGAGAAATACTGTATCACGTAGAGCGTTAATTGTGAAACGATAGCATTTCTATTCTGCTTGATCCATGCAAATCCGAACGTACTTTTCCGATGGCTATTTTAAAAAGCACGCTTTATTGCGAATCACGATCAATAGGTGATGAAATTTTGTGATGAAATAAGTGATGAAATTTTTGGGGAAATCCAGTCGGTTATTTCTGTTGAAAACACTCCTTTGTATCATCTTTGTATTGTCGTAAAGATAGTCCTTGCTTATCGACTAAATAAAAGATTCGATTCGATTCGATTCGATTCGATTTGATTTTATGGGATTCAAACGGAAAAATATTTGAAGTGAATGAACTTTGAGCGTCGTTTTGGCAACAAGCAATCTCATTTTCAATTGCAAAATCCGGTCTTACATGTTCGAGTTCCAACGATGTACCGATTGCACGCCGAATAGAGCAAAAGACGCGAATGTGAACTGCGTCAGCTCTCGTCTAATGCAGTAGATCGCAAACCGAGTTAATTCGCGCTCCGCTTTTCACTTTTCTTCTCGCAAAACATGTTTCGAAATTTGTCACTGCTTTATTAGCTAGTGAATATTAGCAGAGGTAAGGGTTTACTTGAAATTTCTTTATCACCAATGATCATTCTTTATCACCAATTATCATCAATTCTTTACCAATCAAGAACAAAATCGACAATGGGAATAGAGTTTCTCTTTATCTTCTCAACTCTTCTCTTTTAGAGTGACTTATTTGAAATACTTCAGCAAAAAAAATAAAAACAAGAACGTTCTCCACAACATCGAATTTAGGCACAACGATATGTCGTGCAATACAAATAGTGGTTACGAATATGCAAATATGCAAAAAAATAATTGCAAAAAAATAATAATTTGCAAATATGCAAAAGATAACTTTGTATTTGCAAAAAATAATTTAATTTGTTTGCAAAAAAGAATTTGCAAAAACAAATATGCAAAAAATAACAAAAAAAACAGTTTAGAAGAATTTACGGCAAGAATTCGATTGTATGGAATAAGAAGTATCAACAGTATTAGGCGTTCGACATGAATGTTGCTGCTGCTGCTGCTACCTAATTGCCATTTTAACGTAGAAAGAGAGAGGGAGTATATTACTGAACTGAGCATCATGACAGCAATCGGGTGGGTGATGATAATGTCAAAAAATTTCCCTACTATGCGATGTTTACGTGCTATATGGCCGTATCGCTTGTTATACGAAGCAGCAAACTGGATCACATCAATTGCGACAATCACAACATTCGCTTCACGAACGCCATTGAACAGTTTGATCGCTCGCCACAAAAAAAAAAGAGTGAGTTTTTCGCTATGTGGATACTCGGAAACATTCTATACGGTACGACAAGAACGCTTTCAAAACGCTTTCAAGAATGATGGGTATACTAGCTTGCATGGCTCATGGAATATATGCTTGGCTCTTGGTTCATGCATATTGGCTTTTATATCGCCCATAAATATGACTACTCTTCCATATATGGCCGAATTGTTTTCGCCTAACAAATGCACAAATATATTTGACATGAAAAACGTAACAAAAACATACCCGAGTTCATTAATGCTTGTCTTCTGCAATCTATATTCCTCCGAAATCTCTTCAACTCCTATAAAGCCAAACAAGCATTGAAATTAAAGTTTCATAATTGCGCAAAGTGACGCAAATATCACTTTCTGAAACTGACGCAAATGCATATTTATTCTGTTTATGTCGATCATGGCGGTGTAGCACAACACTACTGATAGGGCCAATTTTTGATTAGAACGCATAAATCAGACGATTAAAACTGTAATGACTGAACGAGTTGTTCAATCGATGAGAATTGATTGCGGATTAAAAGTACTGTTAAGTCTGACATTAAAAGTATTGTTAAAATTAAATACTCTTAAATTACGAATTCGACAGCGAAGCGCTACTGTTATTTAATGTTAAAAGCAGCGAACCTCATCGAAGTGAAACTTGTTCGAATTGGTAAGCAAAGTGTTAAAAGTGAACGTTAGGAAACGAGAATGCCGTCTGTAAAGTTTCGTCCAAATGGTTGTCTGTTTGCAAACGAATTCACCTTCTAAATCAAACCTGTTATTTAATGATTGAAGGTTTTCATGCTTTGAGAGATAAAACCGACTGTGTAATACTCTAATTACACTTCCGCTCAGGGACAACGACAATTGAACATCACAAAGCAGGCGTTCATTCAATAAATATCAACATGTTGACGTCCTCGAGATCTTTGAGTTATGGTTTAAACTGGATTTGTTTAGATCATTTCCGGATAGGTCGATTA
>JPKZ01000082.1:0-11289 GCA_000803305.1 Toxocara canis | reverse complement strand
TGGGCAAGGGAGTGGGGAGGTCATAGGTCGTGCAGGAAGAGGTTAGTTAGGGAAAACGGTTCAACGAAGCCATTGATCGCTGGCTTGTGTGATGGTATGAGGTTGGCCTCTTTGGTTTTCCGAATGTGTGCCTTTGCCTCGAGCAAGAATATTGTCGGCAGCGTTAACCGGTTGAAGGCTATGGCATTGGACAACGTGTTTAGCCATAATAGAAGTTGTGTAGGATCGTGCAGGTGGTGAGGCCATGCTTAAGACATGCTCTCTGATTCGTTCATGCAAATAACGGCGCGATTCACCAAAGTACTTGGCGCTGCATGCACAACATTGAATGGAAGAAACAACGTCTTTCAGGCATCTGTCACCCGACTTCTTTGAGGGGAGATGACTTTTGCTTACCATAAGCAAAAGCCTTGCGCTGTTATCATCGTTTAGAATCTCTCCTGCGAGAAGAACATCCGGCATGCACGAAGCAATGCTTACCATAAGCAAAAGCCTTGCGCTGTTATCATCGTTTAGAATCTCTCCTGCGAGAAGAACATCCGGCAAGGATTGTCAACACGACGAGGAAGATATGAATAAAAGGAACGGCTGCCGCAGCTTCAGTGATTTTGCTAATTCCACCCGTCGACGCCGCCTTGATCGCCGACAGCATATAAACGGGTGAGCCGTTTCAACGCTATGGCGAGAACATCCGGCAAGGATTGTCAACACGACGAGGAAGATATGAATAAAAGGAACGGCTGCCGCAGCTTCAGTGATTTTGCTAATTCCACCCGTCGACGCCGCCTTGATCGCCGACAGCATATAAACGGGTGAGCCGTTTCAACGCTATGGCGGCTTGGATCGATAGGTCGATGATCGCGAAATGGGCTCAATTTTTGTTCTCATTATGTTTTGTATCTTGCTTGCCGTGGATCCTGCAACTCGTTGCCTTTGAGCTGCTCAGTTATTTCTGCCGTCACATGTCGTCTCCTTACATTTTTTGTGTTGATAACTAGGTTTAATTACCCAAGTATGAGGCGACGAAACGAGATACTATTTCATCCCAGCCTGTCGAAGAGAAGTGGACTTGGAAAATTCACGAAGAGAGGCTAATCAACAATCTGTGTTTGCGCAGTCGTCGATGAATACCTTCAAATTCAGCACTACTCATCACAAGCTTAAGCCGTCACTGACTCTTCATCCATTGTTGCTGCTCTGATCGTCTATTAAATAAATCATACCCCTACAACATCTGTTCGCTTTCTTTGACAGGAGGTGGCCTCTACATTCTGAGTATGTGTACAGCTACATTTTATGTATCCGTAGACGCCACAACAACGAAATCAAAATTTGCTTCTTCAGCTTATGTTTTGGACATCCATGCACAATTGTAAGTCTCACTGTCCGCATCGTCCGTTGCTCAAATTTAAAACATGAAGAGGTGATAGGGGTGGAAGGGAGGAAGGAGTGGGACATGGAACTGACGGAGCTATCTGAATAATATATGCGTTAAGTGCTTGCAAACATATCAGGCACGCTTCGTGCCGCTTTCACGCATGTTACGTTCCTTAACATCTCGGACATATGAGGCGCGCCATATGTTATCGATTTGATATGAGCACTGTAATTTAAAAGCATCAAGCATAGACGGAATGCTGTAATAAGCTCCTGTTGTGCCTGATTGAGTTAATCGACGTGTCTTTTCGAAGAAAACTATAAGAGCTTGTGTAGCGATTGATCCGTCTTCACTGAGCACGTTGTTATAAGATGAATAATTGTAGCAAGATGATGATGGTAGACAACAACCAGAATTTCATCCCATTTTAGTCTTATAGGAGAGCCTTACTGCAGTGGCTGCTTGAAAGGATGAGAGGCAAGCATGAAAACAACGCCTTCCCAGACCCTTTTATACTTCTCGTACACAAGTCTTCGCTGTAAACATCATATGGAGCATTCGAGGAGAATATTCAACAACTGATTAAAAGGCCCCTAAACTAGGGAGGAGGAAGGGTGGAATACCTCCAAAGCCAAAAGCTCAACCGATGCTCCTCGGAGTCGAAGTCATTGGGGAGTTTGGCTCGCCTTCCTCCCCAGAATCTTCGATTTAATGTCCAATGAAATATTGCTGACGAATCTGCAACCCAGTGGGATACAACGGACTGGCGGCTTTGGTAGATTACTAGAAGTTGAAATCCCACTAGAAGACACCGCGATTGGAATGTATCACGAAGACGTACTATGTTTCGCACCTCACCAAATGGGGTTCCCATGATTTGTGTTGCGGTCGCGCAAAAACTTCCAAACAAGTGTTTTCCCGAGTTTCTGAACATTCGTATACGCAATCGATCGAGCTTTTTTCCACCTCTGCTTCATTCTCCACTTATTTTTGCGATTCGCGAATCTTATCGTAACGATTCGTTGGATGTACTTAGTGACAAAAAATTAGCAGCTCCGATTTGCAAATTCAATAGCAGCGATTCGCTGATTCAAACTGCAAGTCAGCGATTCGTTCCCAGATGACAAAGGGTACATGAAGAAAACGAAAACAAAAAAGGATGGTGCCATAAAGGGATCAAGGAGGAGCGGGGCGGCTCAACAGCTCTCAGGTGCAACTCAGGCTCAACAGGTGCAACTCGAGCAGCTTGAGCCTAACTCGGGCCATTCGCGTTCTTACAAGGGGACCAAGTGCGGCTTGGTGCAACGACCTGAAGAGGTCGCGCTTCAACGCCCGGTGTATTCGAATTTCGCTGTCTATCCTCACCGCCAAGGCTGTACATAGTATTCACTTATATTCGTCGTGCCTCCCAGTTATCCATATAGTATTCATCTCTACGTTTCGCGCTTCTCAATCACTCGTCACTGCTGCAACTGCCACTCACGTCAACATTATCATCGCTGCCGCTACCGTCATCTGGTGCTACGTGACCAAACGAACTACTGAACGGTAAGTGTTTTAAGCGTTGCTAAAGTTGAAGCCGCCGTAAACATTCCTTCGTTCAGTACACTTATGGTCGCTTAAATTGTTCGATTCTACACGCATTTCTCCACGGGTATGGGCTCACTCCTGCTTAATTCATTGGATTAAAGTATTAGCCAAAGACCTAATCAAGCAATGTGGAAGATTTTTAACAAACACTGGCCTCGTAACTCGGGATGCATGTATCATTTTTAATATAAAGTCAATTGAGACGGTGAAATATGAAAAACACTCACTGAATATTGTAAATGTGCAAAACCGAACGCCTCAGTCGCTATTTTATATCCCTCGATCGGCCGCCTCAAAACGCCTGCGAATGAAAGCGGAACCGATGTTGTTCTAAGAAACAAGAACAATCCAGAGGATAAGCTGTTTGCACTAAATAGTCGCAATAGCTTTCAGAAGAAGGATCGGCAACCTGGTGCCTGTATGCGGAATCCTGCACCTCATTCCATTTCTTGCATCATATCCGAAAACACGAAGCACTTTCACGGCAGCGCACACTTAGACCGTATATGTCTCCTCCTCCCCTCCGCGCTCCCCGCACAGCTTTCGAAATTCTTTCAGGAGAACCATTTTTCAAAAAAATTGGTGATTACTAATTTTTGGACGAAACTTTGCAATTATTGTTAGTCCATATTTTGCAGCTCAAAACTTTCTGCATGAAGATGGATGCATCCGTTTGAAGAGGCGAAAAGCACGTGCTTTTAATCGGCAAAATTTGACGGAGGTTTAAGATCGGCGGCAAAAATCGGCAAAAAAATCGGCAAAATCGGCAAAACAAAAAAAAATCCAATCGCAGGGGCGGCAAAAAAAACCCCGTTTCTGGACAAATTTTTTGACGCTTTCCCGAAGCTTCGGAGGAAGTTTAAGAAATCTTCAACCGTTGCAGGTGATGCCTTGCTCCCCATTTACACCGAATGAAGGGGGGAGGGGAGTGTGTGAGTCAAGGATGCAAGAAGACATATGTGTCGTCTTGTTACCGCCCTGTCGCGGTATGACTGCAATCGTGACGTCCAGCTCCCACTGAAAAATGTTGTCCGATCTTTGGCGTTCAGGAACGTTTGCAAGTAGATTAGTGATTGAAGTGGGTGTTTAAAGAGCTCGGTAAAATTTTTTCTCACCACATCTGACTTTGCCACAAATATCTCACAAAAGTCAATGCAATTCAGTGAAGGGTTTATCTCACAAAAGTCAATGCAGTTCAATGAAAGGAAACTGGGAAAGTGCGATAGGCTACAATAAAATAAGCAGTGTCCAAGGCCTCGCTTGAAACAGTCTCCTTATAAATGCTCGATAAAGAAATGAAGAATGCTGCGCTCAACTCACCAATTTCTACGTCATCAGTCCATCGAAGGGCAGCTCCTATCACACACTTCGAAGCTTTGGTAGTCCAGAAGGATGTTGATGAGATTACGATTGCTATCACTTTGACGTTTTTTTTTGCCGTTTTCTTTGTAATTTCACTTTCGCTTTCCCAGAATTTCCGATTTAACAGCTGAAGACTCGCATTTTCTGAGGTAGTTAATGCTGCTTCAATTTGTAGCTGTTAAGGTTCGCCTGATTTCAGATTTAGGCACGGGGACTTGGGCTCAAGGAGACCTATTCCTCCGACTAGCCTTTCCTTTTTCTATGTGTAAGTTTTCTGTTTTGCATATTGATAATATTTGACTAACAAACAGACATAGAATATAATATCAACATGGGCTTCAGCTTTGAATACAATAAATAATTTTCGGATCCCAGGAGGCAACTTTTCGGCTCCCAACACAACAACTAATTTGAGTTAGTCAGTTAGAAGAAGCCAGCAACATGGCAAATACTTGATATAGCGTGTTCGCTCAAAGAGATGGATGCGAATGCAAATGCAATAGGGTCGGTCATATTACCTGCGACTGTCTTATTCGCTCTCCTATGGCAACGGTTGTTGATGACTGCTCATCGTCATTACAATCAGCTCGACGCTCATATTGATCACGGCTCCTTTCGACACGTCGAACATAAAAATGGTTTACATTTGTGACCTATGTTGACAGTGAAAGACCAACTAGTTATTTCTCTGGTCGAATATGGCCACTCAGTTTAGCAGTCTGAACCGTTGCTAACTCATTTTAAGACGTTGGCTCCTTCGAAAGAAACATTTCCAAGGAAACCAGTCATCTGAGCGCCTTTATTATCGTTTTCAGTTTCTTGACGCTCCGTGGCTGAAAAAGAAAACGTGCTTTAGACGCACACATCAGTCCCCGATGCCGTTTTTACAGATGGAATTGCGCATCGCGATGAGTATGATTACGTTCTACAGTAATGTCATGGCTCATTGCCGAAGTCTGGATGTTACCAAGAAGCACATCACAGATATCAAGCGACAAAACTTTATGATTGACCTTGAAGCCTACAAATAAAACTGGGGAGTGCTTCCGCAGTAGAAGCCTGCTAATCACAAGCTATTTTCATGTGGCTGAAGAGAGGCACGCTCGATTCGCGAAGAGTCGAGTTGAAGCTTAAGGTTGGATTCATAAACAGCACGCCACGACAGATGCCATACACCGTAGCCAACGTAAGATTTCTGCGGATGATATATGCGTTGCATAACAACAGGGTTGCTGACCATCCTCACACAAACAGACAACTCATTAGCACTTTCTCGTTGTTTTAAACAAACTAAAACGACGAGAAAATACTTTAAGCCTCAGAGGCATTCTGACATATTCTAGTGGAGAGGCGAGCTGAAACATGCAAATGTTTTATTTCTTAAGCAGCAATCCTTTCACAAACTCACGCACTTGTGTATTAAAAATTCTGAAGAACTGCGCTATTCGTCGCTTCGTGAACAGCCCACTTATTCCCAGCGTTTGGCCAACCAATTTTGAATCGACGTTTCATCATTATTGGGCATTCGACGAGGCAGAGAACACCAGCTGAATGAGCTAGTTCTCACAGTTTGACGAACATTTAGCATAAACAGCAGTGAACAAATCACTTGTTACGGACATACTCATGACGGCAACCTTCAAAGCAAGGAAAGGAAAGAACATGCTCATAACGACATCGTGAAACTATGAGGTCATACTCATATCGTTTCGACATACAACAATATACAGTACTGTTTACCGTTCGGTATTTCAGTCGACACCAACCAAAAAGTCAAACAGTCCATTCGCCTCCTCAACATCGCGGCATATGAACGGTCGGTCGTTTCTGGTGGCAGCATCTCAGCATCTTTAGTTGGTCCGCAATATAATTCGAAGTACTTTCGCAACTAATGACGAAATAAGTCAAAATTTTGGAACAAATTCGCAGCTGTTACATATCAAATGATCGAATCTTTGAACGAACACGCGAGCAGCTGCTCCATTTCTCATTTTGATTTACATATTCCTAGTAAGTAAAAAAGCTGCGATATCCAAAAAGAATAACCATCACACACAAGAGCATGAAGAGAAGTTATGATAGAAAATAATGAAACATGGTACAGTTCCATCCGCTGTACCGATTGGCAAAGGACATTACGTATGTTAATAGCGCACTGATGAATTTGCGTGTGACACTCATCGTCCGGTGCATATTTCTGATGTGAAGTTCTTAATTGAAAAGGATAAGGAAAGGATAACGAGCGCATGCGTCCATCAAGGTACGTAACTCTCGCTCCATGAGTAATGTATGATTTCACCAGGATTCGTTGTGTGGTTCCCCTGACACCAAAGATCACTGCATGAATCTGTCACTGGTCAATGTAAATATGTTCGTGACAATTTTACTGAATTTATATTTTTGGCACCATATGAAACATATTTGTCAAAGAATTTAACAATGGGCCAATCCGAAAAGATCACGAAATCACATATTCATTATTCGGTGAAATAATATCATCAAAAAAATTTCCCTCCTTTAGTTTGGAACGGTTTTACGTAAATGATGCATTCTTCTGCTCTTTTGCTGAAGATAGTAACGTTGAATAGATCTTTAAATTATTGAGAAACGGGCGAATGACAAGAGCAACTGTTCTATAGAAAGAAGAAATGCCTTGCTCGAGCAGCTTTGCGTGCAAAAAACTAATTATAGAGGAAGCAACAAAACTGACATGGCTACATTCGCACCTCATAAATAGCGAAATAACTACGATGCCAATATGATTACAATCCAGTTTGACTACTCTGAATAAAGAGCGCCATAAACGAGAAATAAAGAGAATCAGTTCGAGAGAGAATTTGGGGATTTTGGTGATGTGAGTGCTCATAATAAATTACGATTTCACTGCTAGCGATTGAAACTTCTTGAAAATCTCATTTTATTCCTTCCATTTTTTCCCGATTTGCAACCCGTTATAGAAAACTTGGCAAAAATTTCAGCGTTTCAAGGTTCCAGAGGTCATTTTCAACTTACCATATCCGTTTTGTTAGAAAAAAAAACTTGGACTGCAAGCAGCCAAACAGAAAGAGCATCGCCTGTGAAAAATTCATACGCATCCGGACAATCAATCAAAAGGTTCTATCCACTCGCCTAATATTTCACATGGCTGTATCGACCGACAACTATATTATGCGACGTATTGGCAGCATAAGCGGTTTTGCTCAATTCAGTTTTCCTCACTTATCAGCAAGTCGTTAAAACCTGTGGTATGCATTATGCTTAATGGCTTTGTTGGTGCCGCAGAAAAATGAAATTGTCATATATCGTAATGCGCAATCATGAATCAAAACGTTAATTTCAGCGACCATTGAAAAAATATCCTCACCAATACGGTGCATAGTCTAAACAGCACAATAGGACGGTGGATGTGGTGCTACTAGCACTGCAGTAGATAGAAATAATTTTGCTCTCAGTAAAGCAAACTTACAATATATCAAGCCGTACTCTGCATGTTCCAGAGAAAGCCAAAACACATTCTCCACTGCCATGGAGTATGCTAACTGCGAAACAAGCTTAAATATCCTTCAGCAAAAATAACGAGTTGACAAAGAAAGACGTTGTCTTCATCTTGGGGTATGGAGGAGAGCGACAGTCATGCCATTCAACCACAAGGAAAACCATGCGTTTCTGTCGGTTATGAAAAAGTGAGCTTTACAGTTCAGAACTGATATAAGGGGAAAAATGAGTATTTAGAGATGCTGAAAGGCAACCAAGCTACGTAGCAGATAGTAAGCATTCCATGAAGACCATCGCTAAACGAAAGCGCGTCATTCAAAAAAAATGCGGCTGCATTAGAAAACCCGACTTCACAATCTATACAACCCCCCATCGTCTATGTTGCTCCAAACTCAGAGATTTTCAAACATTTCAAGTTCCACTATACTGTTAACTTATATGACCGTTGTTCCGTCGGCGATTTATTTTTCGGTTTATTGCTCATTTGCTCTGGACGATGATTGCTTCTTGTACTGACTCTTCCCATGTGAACGCTTAGCATTTGTTGTTCCCTTAGCGCTCATTTGTCACTCAACCACTCTATTGATTCGTTCAGCCTCCATTTTCCGATTTCATGTGCTCTGTTGACAAGTTAGTGAATAGATAAATAAATGATTTGCATATGAGAACTCCCTCTCTTTTTCCTTTTCACTTCTTTTTGTGCTATTCCTTGTCCCTTTCGTAATCCTTTCGCATTGCTTTCACGTTTATAAGTCCACGTTTTGTAACCATTTTTGAACTTTATACTCGCTCAACACGAAAACAGCCCATCAACGAGAAGCAAAGATGCTTGCAATTATTGTTGGAGACGAATAAAGTGGCAAGCACAAAATTATCGTGTAAAAGGATCTGCAAAAGGACGCACATGGATGAGCTTTCGGAAGAGGATTCTTCCCGAAATTGAGATCCAAGTGTTCGCCTCAAACGCTGGAAATGAAAATGGAATTTTTTTGAGGTAAGTATCTCTAAATGCGATTCGTCTCTCAGGGCACGAACAGGCCTTGATAACCACTGCGAACGAAAAGAAATTTTTTTAGGACAAGAAACGCTCTTCTGTTTTTTTGTCTTCGGTCTCCTAATGAGGGCACAGATATGACGTTATGGGAGTGCACAGAACTACATTTGCGCAACTTTTCATTTGCGTTGCACCTGCAAACAGTTTCGGAAACAAGACCACCCTATCCCTTTTTGGAGATCATACGAACCCACCTTCTCGTTAATATCTTTCACAGTTTTTCATCCGCAGTCAGTCTCAATTGCAATTCTTCGTGTACGTGGTGAAAATGTTTAAGAATTGAAAAAAAAATATATAGCGGCAACAGTCAAAATCAAACCAACTATCTTTTCCTTTCCTCATCTTCAAAGTCTTTTCTTTTCTTTACCCCAACAGCTCCTTCTATGCTCGTTGCTGTGAGAAAGGATAGTAGCAGCTAATGCATCCATCGAAACGACACCCCCATTCGCATGTGCCGCATTAAAAAAAAAAGCTCAAGAAACCAAATAGGGAATTTGTCAACTAACCAAACATTTGGTGCTTGATGAACGCTTATAAAAATATTTAAACGTGCCCAGAAACTCTCTTAGTTACAGAGTACAAATTGCGTTGTACATTCAGCTAAACACCTCAATGATTTTGTGCCGTTAGCATTTGATGAAAGATGCAGTTAAAATAGCTGTTAATAGTTCCACCAATGAATGCTTGATTGACTCGTAACACTTCAAAAATCGTTCCTCTCGACAGGAGATACTGAAAATTTCTGCGAAACGATTCGTTGCACCGGCAAAGAAAAACCATGATGCTATTAATCATAATATGAAAGCGATCGGAAAGCACGATTATTCTTTTCTCCTTGAACACCCGCACTTTTTTCTTCTGGAGATATTCAAATCCTCTTTCGCTTGCACTCATAAGCGGCATTTTAATGCGCTAATGGAGCCCTATCGGACGACGATAAAAGTATGGTGAGGCTTATTCATCTTCAAATGGGTGGAATACGTGCGCAGTTGGCGTATCGTGTAGCGGATTTGTCCAGTCTATCTCGACCACTTCGCACATCGATAATGAACTTCATTCCTTTAAAAGAACTTTTGTAGGCCAGCATTTTCCCGCGATTTTTTGCGAGCCGCTGCTTTTGAAAGAAAATTCCCCAAGACACGATTTTTCAGTTTCGAAAAAAGTGCCAATTCGTAGAAACAAATGGAAGAAAACGCTCTGTTTCAACTATGCAATTCTGAAGTGACCGAAAACAGAAATTTTGAGGTGCTTCTTATCGTTCATTTTGCGAAATCGGTTGGTGTTGAAATACGGGTTATGAGTTACTATTCAGATATTCAGGAATTTGCAGAATGCGTTCACCCAGTTGCATTGGAGAGGTGAGCAAGGTGAGAGGGAAGAGGAAGTGAAGAACTGGTTGTCCACGCATGAAAGGAGCGTAAAGACGAAAGCCTACAGACATGTTGCTTCTGCTAGGCAGCCTTGAAACAACATCACATCGAAGATTTACATACAAATAAAATCAATCTGAAGAATGGCTTCACGATCGCATCTCATTTTTTCGTTTAGCTCAGACTATGTTGCGCACTCATTGATGGTTGCGTTCGCACTAATTTCATTCCTTTTAAACCAAGCGGCTCAGACTAACTGGCGTAGATTTGAAGAATAATTAGGATTGTTTTTCCGTAAACTGAGACGGAACGCGTCAGCGATTGTTGATCACTGTTGATCAGCAGGGGACATCTGGCCTTATCGTTTGATAGGGACTCCTTATTTGTATGTCCTTGTTTGTAAGTTCCTCTTTTCTTTTTTATATTCTTATGAGAAAGATGGAGAATCACTTATCTTCAAAGCTGCGAATGCGACAGCGAATAGTTTTTTGCCGCCGGAGATGCTGCTGAATGCGGGGAAGGATCACGCATTGAAAAGTTTTCGACCAGTGGTATCCCTCGCATAAAGCACAGATCAAGATGGAGAATCACTTATCTTCAAAGCTGCGAATGCGACAGCGAATAGTTTTTTGCCGCTTCGGATGATGCTGAATGCGGGGAAGGACCACGTATTGAAAAGTTTTCGACCAGTGGTATCCCTCGCGTATGCGACCACGTAAACTTTCAAGATGGCGCCTGGAAACTCCGTCAGGTTTTTCGAGCCTCATTGGAGACAATATTCAGGGGAAAATTCTTGATCATGTGGCCTTGAATCCGAGATACGGTTGCGGCATCGACGCTACCTGTCAGGCAACGAATAAATGCAAGAATAGAGAAGCATACGTGATGTCTGCAACTGATCCCTCAGCTAAATTAACTTCACATAAGCGCCTTGCTGGTACATATGAATATCCCATGAACATATAGAGCGCATACTTGACCACAACTCTCAGCATTAAATAAGTACGGCATTGCCTTATTGCCTCAAACGAAGGTCATGG
>JPKZ01000081.1:49358-60796 GCA_000803305.1 Toxocara canis | reverse complement strand
CCCATCCCCAGTCCTCTAATAGACCCCAAGTGTGGAGGGAAAGCTCTTTCCCTTACAAATCCTCTTCGCAAATTCTGGGAACTTTCAAACCATTGACGACTTCAGTTGACGGCACATGGTAATAAAAATGAAAACAACCTGGAAGCTGAAGCGGAGGATGGAAGTTTTTGCAAACAACAGTGGTGGAGCGTAGTGGGTGGGGATGGGAAGGGGAGGGGGTCGGGTGCAATGCGTTGCTTCTAATTGGCGTGAAGAATGCGCCCTAGCCGTGTACATAAAGCAACGACGTTTCGATCGACGCACCCAGCCGTCGCAGCTAAACAACGATTGCATTGCAGTCTACTTTCGCCCTTACATAAACAACTCAACCGCTCGACACAACAACCACTGGCAGGTATATGCTCAGCACCATAGCTTGCGGACGTTTATAGAGGGACGTTTATAGAGTGATTATGAAATTTTAAGGGAAAAACGATAACTTCCAAGCAAAAAATTTATTGCATATTCTCATTTCCTTTCCTTTTTTTTTTTAAATTAGCTAAACTTTTAAGAATATTTAAAAGAAGTGGAATCGGGAACCGCCATCCCAGTTCATTACTTCAGGAATCGCCCTTACCTTAATGCAACATGAGGCGTCTAAGCCTATAACATCAAACAGTCTCGTACTCACAAAATTTAGAAGCGTTACGGCGTGAGGGTTTCATGCGAGTGATAAGAGATATGAGATATTCTGCTGCAAGGATAAGTCGAAATTATTTTTTAATTTCCATCTCCAACAAAAAACGTCGCGCCCCTAAGCTGCCTTTATTACCTTTTATATATGCTAATTTGATGCCTACATGAAAATGACTGGTCGACCCGAAACTGAATTTAGAAGCTATTACAGATCACAAATTATAAGTGTCGAATTTCTTCTTGCAATTTTTCAGCGACGCTAACAGAAAATACCGGAAAGACAGGGGGATAGACAGGCAGACAGACAGACAGACAAACATACTAAGACCTACGCAAACATATTAGGCGCGCATATTTTTACCGTCAACCCAAACAGAAAAGAAACAAGTCCACATCACCCGCTCCCACTTTTCTCACAACAACGCCACTCTATTACTGGACCCGCCGCACGAGCGATCAACAAATCCAAAGAATGAGTCAGTGTTCGATGAGACCGTTGTATTTATGAGGGGCGACGAACAAAGACAATAGAAAGCAATATGAACGGTCGGCGAGCGCCCCTGAAAGAGGCAAATTTGGAATGGGCGAGAGTAGCACTGGCCCCAATAGCGCGGTGCCGTCTAGCTATGCCAGCTAAGGTTTTCAAATCGTGCGATGCTAATAGATGAGCAAAGTGGTGAGTTCAACACAAATCAACTAAATAAGCGCCATTTAGCAGACCTCATCATACTGTCAAAACATAAGCAATTTTGACGAATGCTGACATGCATGAGGAATGGGACGTATACGCTAATGGCGCATTCCAAATTTACCGACATGCCAGAAGAAAATATAAGCATATCATCTTAGGAAGGAGAGGATACATAAGAACGCTGCAGATTGTATGACTCAGCTCTTCAAGTGCTTCTAAGTGGTATACAAAACTTCGAGATTAGCAAAATCATCGAAAACCGTACAAATGTCCGGAAATCACCAGTGAACTGTGTGTTGTAAGAATGGAAAAGGAAAACGACGGAATGAGAGCGTACAAATGAACAATACGTGATCTTAATCACTCCTGCAAGAAGGATGGGAGGGGTAACTGCAACCTATGAAAATACAGTTCGAGGATGGAGGCGGTTTTGACCAAAAAAACATGAAAAGTTGATAAAATGTCAACACATTACAGTTCAAATTTAAAAACAAAAAAAACTTTCAAACCAGCATTGGTCGCTGCTCGTCTACAAACGCATTACGACAGGAGGTGGGGGGATCGTTATCAAATCATGCTAATTCCAGTGGTGAATTTTCATTCCATATATCGCACTATGTCTGATTTCATGCTAGAAGGTAGTGCAGCATCGCCCGCTCGTATGCGTTTTCTCTCCATCGCTGTTGTGTTCCCTTTTCGCCCGTGCGCCAATCCCAACTAGTGTTTTCCAGGTGGTTCAGCCGTTTTTCAGGGAATGATCAGTCCATTCCTGTGTTGCACGTACCATTCAAAAGCACATGAACAGCTGAATCAAATTTTTGCATATTTCGACATATTCTTCATTTCCTTAGTTTGCAGACAACTGATCTTCTGGCGCGCTGCCAAACCTGCAGCAAAACATTCATTTAGATGCAAGTTAAGTTCCACCAAAATCGCCTGCTTTCAAAAAGCGACAAGGTATGCTAAGCGGAAGATTTTCTCGGTATTGACGCACTTTTATGGTTTTTTTTTCTGGTACGAAACACTAATTGGAAACAATAATTCAGTCTAATATATTCAGAAAAAAAAAACGTTACGATTTAGCGTAACGTACCTAAACAATACTAGGGAATCGCTATGTCTGCACGTATGCTTGCATTTAAGTACATATGTCTGTCTGTGTCACAGATTTCAACTCAAACGAACATGAAAAGCTATCAGGACAACATTTGGTAAGCATCATGTGCGGTCCAGTACAAGTCCTTTTCGTGTGCCAGAAAAAGTCGCCAACGATGAGCTTCCGGATGAGCCATGATGCATAGGAAATAATTAGTTAGAAAGAGTGGGTAAGGGTAACGATTGCTCTCGAGTTTAAACGTTGAGTTGGAAATCCATGCTCAAATGATGCAAAATGTTGCAAACTACTACGTATATTGAATATCCGAATTTCACGACAGTGGTCACCGACAGCCGCCATCGTTCTCATCTCACGAATTAATCGCATCACAATCGCAATTTCACAGCTCGTGTAAGGAGAAATACCTTGACAACGAACGAGTCAGGCAAAAACATTAGAGCTTAAAGGGTTCTTCAGTTGACTGTAGAACATTTACTGGAGCGGCGTTCATTGCACGAGCGTTGTAATTAGAGCAAAGTGGTTAATTTAAAAAATTATTTAAGAAAAAAAACAACTGAAAATAATATCCACAAAACGATTTGCGATTTCTGTAAGAAACAGCAAATGCATTTATAAACTTTTAAGAGTATTCGATATTTTGGAGACAACGCTGATTCGTTTTGGGATCATTTTGGAAACGTTTTTTGATGACAAATATTCGAAATCATAGATAGAAAAACAAATTTAGTTGCGAAGTGTTCATTTAATGTGGAAAATTTGAAAAGTTGACAAAAACAACGCAAAAACGAATACTAAAATTGAAAAGATTTAGATGCACATGAGAACAGCGATGAGCAAATCAAGCAGTTAATTTAACGCTTGGCAAGGCGCGAAAATAAGTTATTTTTAAACACAATTTAAGTTTTCTCGTATATGCAAAACTGAGCCATGAACCCGCTGAAGCAATCGGCGAAAAAAAGCAATACATTAGGCCTCTCCTGATGTATTCATTCGTTCGGCGAAAGGCGTAGGAGATCTTCCGACTAAACAATTCGAAAAAAATACGTTGTAACCAAAACTAATTTCTCCCATCGCTAATACCCAACTGCCGAGACGGAAACCAACTGAAAATGCGACCTAAAACAGAAGCAAACGGAGGACGGTGGGAAGGGAGGGGAATGAAAGCAGCGTTTAAATAAATGAAGCATCTATTCGCAGATTCGCTCCATTAACAAGCATACTTTTCATTCGACACCATATAAAAAGAACATTAGTGGAAGAAGGGAACATGCAGTTGGCCTCTTGCTATCTCCGCTCTGGCACACTTCGGTGCAATTCATATCTGCGCCGACAATCTGCACCTCATTTTGCTGCTCATGCGCTCCACTAAATAAAGCGGAACTGACGACAACAAAGTGCCCAAAGATACTAACTGGCTTTATATATACATATTTTACCTAGTGGCATTCTGCAGCGTATACGTCTCACTGACCTGTGTCCTCCATATAATCGAAGAATTTTGAGTATATTTGATAAGACCTTTTTGCCTATATTCCACATCGACTGCGACGGTTTCGTTGAGGGATTCGATTATAACAGCTCCCAGTGTCTCCAAGAATAGATGCTGTATTCGAGGATTATGCGAAAGCGCGCAACGAGAAGGCATATTTAAGAGAGTATAGCGAAACACTGAGACGCAGAGCGAGAACATCCAAGTGAGTGCTAGATGCTGCTGAGAACAGAGAACAGCGTTTTTAGATCGTCAACGGTGACCGCTTGCCAATGCAACTATGTAACTAGTGACGTCGTGATTTTTAAAGAGCCGGAGATGGGGAAATCGGCGATATCCGCTGCCCGTAGTACGCCGCTCATTAAATCACTCTGAAAAAGAACGCCACGGAAACCTCAGTCGAATGTGAAAAAGTTAACTCCCAACAAACGAATGCCTATCAACCGACACGGGTGTTGCCTGTTGCAGTCGAAATATGAAGTATTGCCTACTACAACCAAAAATTTACAGCGCTCTAGCTTGGAAAAGTGCTGAATTTTCAGCTACAAATAGAGAAACGCCCATCATGTGGGGAGGGCGTTATTTCTTGATAGCCAAAAATACTCCTTATGGCATCGAGCAAGCTGCGGAAGGGAAGTGCGTGCTGTCAACAGCTCGCAAACCAGTTCGGATCACTTTCTGCATGCAGTTAACAAAGATAATGCGATTTTTTGCTCGGACACATTCATTGCGGTATGGAGGTCACTCTCCAATATTGCAAGCATAAAATACGGTTAACTCAAAAACTGGACATTTTCCAATAAAAGGAACGATTAAAATTAATTATTTACTGTGAAAGAATGAAATCTAATTACGGAACTGCCTGAGGGTCAAGCCTCTTCATCCCCAGTGAGGATTCGTTAAAAAAAAAAAAAAAAACGTCTTCGCGATTAGAGACAGTGTCCCATTTTTATGGCGAATTTTCTCCTTCATGAAGGATCTCGCGTTTTCGCCAATGATGGACTATAAATAATCCGGAATGTGATGTTTTTTGTTTCTATGGAGCAGAGTTCGAACTTTTCGGCTCCCGATTAGTCTTTATTATAGAATTTACTTATCTTTTGAAGCATCATGTGTTGCTAGAGTGTCGTAACAAGCGGCGTTCACTGGAACACTAGATTACTCAATGGGAAATACAACTGCCGGATGTTTGAACAATTATGAATTAATTTTAACGAGAAATAGTGAAAACCTGTTGTTGAAAACGTGGAGAAATATGCTGAAACAATCCGACTAAACATCATCACTTCCTATCCCAAAGTTGTGAATAATAATAAGTTAATGGTTAATAATAACAATTTAATGTGAATAATGAGAAAAAAGTTAGTGGAATTTCATACCAAAGAGCTTTTCGAACGCTCAAAACGCAGGTCACGCAAAGGCAAAACGCGCTTGCACAGATCAGCTAAAAAAAAAACATTGCTGGTGTTAATAAACGATATGGCGTTTTATTTAGAACGGCAACGGAGGTTTGTGAACGCCGTAGGGGCGTTTTCGTTTATTCGAAGAGCCGCTTAACATAAATTCTTTTCCATTGGGATTATCGAATTCACATAACAACAACTGCAGTTTCTTTTGTTTAAGCATCAAAATTTCTTGAAAAAAAAAAACGAACGCATATAGGAACTATAGGAAAAAAGTTAGAATGCGTAAATGTTTATCTATAGATCAGCTAAGCGGCCTTATACTGAGTGGCACAATATAAGACTCATATGAATACGGTCCAACTACACCGCCTCGATAATAGCAGAGCGATTAGCACTGAAGCAATGCGACTCAGAACAGAAAAGCTGAGCTAAAATCGATGAGAAGGACACAGCTCAGTTTAAAGGTTAAATGAGATTATGCAAAAAGAATAAGCAAAGTACGCTTCATGGGACATTCGAAAATCGGACAGAACAAGCTAAACTATCAAACAAATATATTTGTGTACGAAAGAAACCGACGTAGTATAGAGAACGAATTGCAAAATGCAACATCGCGTGGCTAGCACAAAACGTTTTTATGCAGTTATGCTCACTTGTAACCGACCGGTTGTGTAAATGCTCACAAACACACCGACCGATGAATTTTTACATACAAACGAAGACGGAAGTATCGGTGAAGAGCCTCTAAGATTTCGGTGTGATCACTACATACAATAATAAATAAATGCGCGATGAGAGTAAGCAATAACTGATTCACAAACTGCGGTGAATTGAATCGAATTGTTTGATTCCCCACGATAGGCATAATTGTCTATTCTCAACGCGCTTGTTTAAATTCATTGAGGATAGCAGAAGTGGCTAGCCAAAAACATTATCACATCCAATCGTCCTCATTATTCGTAGTGATTCACTGTTCGCTAGTTGGCCTAATCGATTCGCAAAAACACTGACTAAAAAGAGATAGCAAGATCAACTCTCACTGATATTCCATCAGTGATGGTGTGGTACCATGATTCCGTGGGATAAGACGAAACATTTCAAGCAAAAAAAGTGAAGCGATGGAACATCAATCTGTATGATATAAAAGCGATATGCTTTACAAGAAGAACAGCTAGACTGTAGGTAAAACTATCGTACAGACAACGAACCGTTTGGCAACAATCTTTCATTTGCACTAAAATTTCTTAGTTTCCCCCCTTTCTTTCCTCCGTGTATAAAGTGCCAAAATATCGTTCACAGCACACGAAAGCAATTAACAGTAAGATATGAATTATAAAGGACTGAACGAATACTATTTGGCGAGTGCACTATCTCTTTCGTAGAGATAAATGAAGATGGAAGAAACAAGAGCTACAAGTGGGCTCGAAACGGTAATGCACCAGCGTTACCCTCCCAAAACGTGCGAATGATGAGAAGAACGTTGTTTTGCTATGGTAGATGAAATAAATCGACAGTAAATCAACAACATTTTCATCGATTTACGTTGCTGTTGGGTCACATTTTTAAAACAGATGTTACACAAATATTCCCGATTTCAGATAGGTAGACGGGCAAGACGGCCCAAAAATCATAACCAGACTAGTGGTGATAAGCCTATTCATACCCCCGCTTCAAACTCTTCATACCCTTGCTCATCGATATTTCACCCCATATACTGAAATTTAACGTTAATGACGCACTCCATAATACTAGCCTTCACTATAAAGAATTAAGTTTTACATGAAGGGTGCAACACGCACATTTTCCGTCTCAGACAATAATAATCATTCCCCCCTCATCTCGATTTTACAGATCTGCTTATGATGTACTTCTTTAATACGGTCAAGCTCACCTCTGTTCCGCTAACTGCAGCAGTTATACCGTTTGCAGGATTAATGTTACACCGAACTATCTAGTAAAAGCTTTGAGCCGTGAAGAAGTGATGCTGCAATCATACATAATCGTTCCCCAGCCACCTCCCCCCCCCCCTCCATACCCTCCTAACTTGCAAAAACTGCAAGTCACCATCCTCAAGCCAAATTATGTCTTTCACAGTCTCCGGATTTAATTTTGTGGGAAACTAATTCGCCTGTCAAAAATTTGCGAATCAGGACTTTTCAGTCAAAAACGTCATACACCATGGAAAAACAGGCCGAAGAAAAGGGTTCCAGCGGTCGGTAATTGCCAAAGGCATCGAGAAGAACAATCATTTCTCATTTCCAGGAGGTTTCTCTTAAAATTTTTCAAAACGCACATTTCTTTCCAGTGCTTACCAACCTGTCAGCTGTGCATCATTCCTCTAAAATACTAAAAACTGCATATCGACTAGCCTCCGCTCCCCTCCCAATTCCCCAATTGAACGGAAGAGGGAATTGAGAAGTTGCCTCTGTTTGATTGCACTCCAGCAGTGCAGTGAAGCAGCATGTTACGAACTACTATGGTGAGAGGTAATCAATTTCGTCCAGAAATGGAGGGGTGGGGAGGGGGATAATGGATCGGGCACAGTAGCAATTAACTCGAATTTCAAAGAAAAAGCCGAGTATTGGGCACGCCCATCGCGAAACGAGGTTTCCATAGCTCACTAATTCGGGCTGAGTAGCGCAGGCAAAAGGTGCGATGAGAGACGATCGCAACGTTTTGAGAAATATGATAGTCGAAGCTATTGATCGATCGGCGACTGATCAATCAGTTAGAGAAGGCGGCGGCTGATGCGCGAAATTGACCGATCGTGTCGCTCGAAATAACTAATTACTATGCGAATTGAAATCTCATTTCACATCGCTCACCGATCAATCAATACACATCAGTTTGACCAGATTATTTCGACTTTAAAAACAAATACGAATTACCTCGCTGGCTTTCCATTCACTTGTCGCTCCGAAAATTCCACGTTTCATTAACACTTTATTGTGCTCGGACTTCCATAAGCTGTGTTAAACTTCGCTACCTCGAAAATGTCATCGGCTACGGAAACAGTTCAGAGTCGTGAAAATTTCGTAGCCTATTGTAAAGAATTTCGTAACGTATTCTATGAAGTAAAAAAAACCTATTCTACAAGATTTCACAACATATTTTATAAAATTTCAAGGTCTATTATGCAAAGTTTCGTAACCTACTTCATATAATTTCAAAATCTATCCTACAAAATTTCACAACCTATTCTATAAAATTTCATCTATTCAAAAAAATTTCGTAACCTCCTTTATATATTTTGATATCTGTTCTCCAAAACTCCGTAGCCTATTCTATGAAATTTCAAAGTCTATTCAAAAAAAAAAAAAAAATTCGCAACGTATTCTATAAAGTTCCAAAGCCTGTTCTACATAATTTCATAACCTAGTCTATTAAATTTCAAAATCTATCTAACAAAATTTTGAAACTTTTCTATAAAATTTCAAAACCTATTCTACAAAACTTCATAACCCATTTTATAAAATTTCAAAATCTGCTTCGCAAAATTTCGTAACCTATTCTATGAAACGTGTTTGCATCTTTATTTTGCAGCGCTTGTGCGGCCGATGTGTGCACTAATGCAAATGTTGTGTTAGCCTTGCCGGTACCGTGCTTTTCAAAAAACTCATAAACTGTACTCTATTTCATTGTCTTGTAAGTCTCATAAGCTACATGAAATTTTCGCAAACTCTGATATACTTTAACACCTTTAAAATTTCATAGTGCATATTACACTTTATTTCATCGCACTGAAAATCTCGCAGGCCATACGGAACGTGAATGCAGCAAAGCATAGTGTCAATAAATTTTTATCGCCTAGAAGTGTTATTATAGAAGCATTGCTTCGTGTAATCATTTTTGGGGACAGCTCGCATATTCAGTCTCGTCGACTACGAGCCCATTAATACAGCTCGCTGAGATGCGATTTATGCACTTCGCTAAACGGCCTAACATATCCAATTCAACTTTGAAGTCACGTCATTTATTACATTGAAGAGGGCCATTCAGCCAACACTCCCAGTTGAAAGAGAAAAAATCGGGCAAGCGAATTCGTTAGCGGCATTGGTAAAGGTCTTACACTTTTGAACACCGTTTTCTAAATATTTTCCAAACTCGCCATTATTTTCTTTTTTCTTTCGTTTCCTTTATGATACAAATTAGTTTTTCAAATCTCTGCTCAGACTTCTCTAAATTTCAGGAAACAGACAGGTGATGATGCATCGCAATTCGCTTCTTAGCTTAAAAGCGAATACTTCAATTTTCCATTTTGTTCCATCTTGTTTCTCTCACAAACTAAATGGTTTACTCGTCATCAAATTCGAAGCAAAAAAAAACAAAAAACAAGTCCAAAAATGATTAGGAACAATGCAAAATCAGACCATTTCTCGCAATCTCAAATCATTATGGTGCGATGTAGGTACTTTTTTAGTGCGATACAGGGTGAGTTCTTTTTTTCAAAATACGTGCTGATAAAAAAAGTTTAGTTAAGTTAAACGAAGCAACAAAATGATAAGTGATATGCTGAGAAGAGATTTCAACCACTGTCCATTATACCCTTTCGGATTTATAAACAGCGGTCACGTTTAACATTATAATCTTTAGCAAAACATTAGTTATTGAACTGATGGGGCGAGGTTCTCTGCTGCACAGCATATGGACGTTATTTCGAGTGACATTGAATGCTTCAGCATAAAACACGATTAAAACAGAACATTCGAGCTTGCCTGGTACATTGCCGATGCCAGCCGTAATGCTAGATCATCCTTCGTTCCGAGTTCTTCTGACTGACGATGATTTAGCTATAAGCAGGTGAAGATTGATTCCCAACTATGCGAGAAGGATATCGTTGAAACTAATCGGCCGTCCTAAGCATTTATGATTCCGATGCTAGACACTAGGTCGTTTAGAAGTCGGATATCTAGTTTATAACACAGCTGGCTGGCTGTGCTCCAGTGTATTCGGCATCATAAGAGTTTCGGATTCATGCGTTTGCTTGCCACCTAACAATCCGCTCGACTTTGCCGTGCGTAGGTAGCATTTTGAAGTCCGAGTAGAGCAGTCACTCCTACGAAAGCGCAAATACACCGATGGCTGCAGATTTCAAAAGCCGAACCAGACTGATGGACGCACACTTCGTTTCACGTGCGAAGCGGCTCCCGACCAGTTCAGAAGCTGCATTTAAGCCTTGAATTCGGAAACTGAACGCTATTTCGAGCAGCCAAGCTTTTTGATAAAGTGCTTTTAAATACCTCGACCCTACACTAGTGCCATCGTGGCATTTAATTCATCTTGGTCCTGTAAGCTATCTTTTTGTTATCCCGTAAAGCGAGCATAGGTCCGGCTGGATAGTATGAGGAAGAGGATTTGGGTAAAGTTTTGAGCTGTTCGGGTAAACATTCGGCGAGCATAAAAAATCAACTCATTCCTTCTATCACGCTTTCCACACTAATCGTAATAGTTATACAATACGGATGTGGCTCATTTAGCTACTTAACACGAATAAATGTGCTTGTACAAGTAACCAACGAGAACAGCATCTTTGTAATGTTCACTGCGTGAAACACATCGTAAAAAACAGAAATTCTGAAAAAAAAAGAGGAAATTCGAGTGAACGGTTTACTCATGCATTTAAATCCACTTGAGTACCGAAGCGAACGAGAGACAACCTGCTGCTTCAACTTACCTCTCCGTTCTTACTCTGAACTTTTTCCCCTTGAACGCCGCAATTTCACATAATTTTCTGATGGGGTATACTGAACCAAAGATGACGTGCACAGCAAATGAAGCCCTTTCGTGAATGAATGTATTTGTTAAAAACAGGAGCGCTTACCACCAAAATAAAACGGTTGTGCTTAATAGGCGTTTGTGAAATTATGATTATGCGGAGTTCTAACGGCACAGGGTTTTCAAGTGGTAGTTGTATCGATTGAAGCATCTAGAAAAAAAGAAAGACGATTTATGTCATTTTACAACTCACTCTGATGCGGACGGAAAGAAAAGTACCGAAAATGTTCAACACCTACATTCCCCGCACTAACCAACCTAAATTTACCGGCACCCTCTCTGCAT
>JPKZ01000081.1:27231-44263 GCA_000803305.1 Toxocara canis | reverse complement strand
GGGGAGGGGAGGGGGGGAGGGAGAGGGCACTGGTCCTGATGATCGAGTACGTGGATGATCGCATTATGAAGGACCACTTGCAATCTTGGGAAAAGTTGAAAGAATTATTCTAGTGAAAGTGAGAGTTTACTAGCAATCCCTGGTAATCGTAAATCTTCTACATTTCTGTCTTGTTAAGAAAATAAATCCTTGGCCGAAGCATTAGAAAGTTTCCTTCCAGGGCACGCCGAATGTCTTGTGCCGTTCAGAAATCCTTGCCACATTTGGGTAAGCTGTATATTACCTCCACCTGTCTGCTAAATGTAGCGTCTGCGAATAATAGACTGGAAGGCGTAGCGAGATCACATCACCCCCACACCACCTCTATTGGCATGTTGGTTAGCAGCGCACCACGGATATGCGCCCCATACAAAGGGTGCGAGTGGAACCGCGCATCAGGCTGCTGCAACTGCGTTAGCTGCACTGGCGCAAGCATTCGCCTCTCGACTGACAGACCGACCGCCCGCACGAGAGACTAGCTTGCCAAATGCTTCGCCTCTCTCGCGTACAATCTATGATTGGCACACAACTGTTTCTTGGCTCTGGGCCACTATTCTCATGCACTCTTACGAGCATAAATGCTTGATTGCTATTGTGGAGCTGTGTTGTTCTCATTTATGGTAAGGTGATACCACATGTTTTCACATCTTATGATGTGGTAATCCCTGTAATGATGTGGTAATGCGGTAATGATGTGGTAAGATGTGGTGATCTTGGCACATTGGTAATCTTTGTAAATCGCCGTTGAGAAATAGCTTATTTTTGAAATCAGTGAGCACATTCTAAGAGTCAATTATTGCGTTTGAAATGATTTTAATAAGAGCTTTTTTTTTTAAAAAAAAAATTGAAGCATGTGGAGTCGACTGTTGTTTCATGATTCGATTTCATAGCTGCATATTTTCCTTTGGGCAATAGCCGAGTGCGAGTCCCTGCATTTCGCACATCGCTGGTCGTAGTTTTAGCATTTTTTGCAGACCTGAGTGCTACGAGAAATGGACGCGGTGTGAGAGCAGTTTCAAATGTCCACCCACAGTTATGTGTCCGTTCCCAATGAAAAACGAATAAATTGGTCGAGCAATAAACTAAATTGCTTGTATTGGGCTTGCTTAGCGCTGCTTTTCAAGCGCACTTTGCTGCTGCTATTGTTTTATTAATGCTGTAAGTAGTTGCTCAATCTAACGTTGATGACACCCCACATCATTGATGACAAACCGCAGTGTGGTGGTCGTTTAATGTATTTTAGAGCGTATTTTCGCGTCAGCCTTCTTACTTTACGACCTCTCATGAGCCATATTAAGGATGTCACACCCGTCTTCTCGATCTTGGACAACCACAAACTGTTGGAACACGGTCTGCGTTGCGCTATTTATCGCTTTTGTTTAAACGAAATATTAAATTGCGGCATTGAACTGCTCTTCACTGTATTATCAGCCGTTTCTTCATGACTTACAACGACCTGCGTTACAATTCATTTCATTCATGTTTCACACAACAAAATCACTCCAGCTATTTCCTATCCGCTCTTTTCGCTCACTCACATATCGATTTCGTGCACTAGTGTTTGCCTTTGTTTCATAATTTTCGTAGTTCGTATAGCAAATCGATACGGCACACCATTTTTGTGTGCCATCTTCATTTCCGGTCTAGTATCACACCGAAACTATGATAGATGGCGGTAGGTCGAGATAAAACCAAAAAAGTGAATGCTGATCTCGCTTTCCCTTGGTGGCCAATGATATTTGCTTTTCCACTTCGTTGCGCGTGCGTCTTTCAACCGCAAATTGATTTTTTCTCACAAAAATTGCCTCTTTTTTCTCTGAAATTGAAAGATTTTTGCACTTTTTTTTTGTCACTACGCGCTGCTATCAATCCGCTCTCCTAGTATGGCATTTGTGGATTTCACAAAATTATTGTCAACGACCATACAAACGAAACAATGCCTTTTACTTGATTTTCTCATTTTCGCTAGTGTCACCGACAGATTTTCAAGGGGATCAAGGAAGAGTGGCGAGGAGGTGGGAATAAGGATGAAGAATGCAAAAATAGTAGCATACCAAATGTGTACTTATCAAGTTTTTTTTTTTTTGCTGACGAACTAATTCTTGTGCATCTGCCATCACTGCTGTATACGATACTAATTTTTACTGATCAACTTACAAATGACCAGCGGATGCTGACGTAGTGTGGTGAAATGGACGTTTGAATGTTCACAGTATATTTCATCTTGTGTCGTTTGATAAACTTGTCAGTCAGTCAGTTCTTTTTGTGCAAACAGTTGCCACAACAGTTGAAGAGCATCTTACAGGCACTATCGTGTCCAGAATAGATAATGAATAGCTTCAACAGCGTCGCTATGTTTTTGTTTCGCTGTTTACTTCACATTCATTTCCTTGATCTCAAAGATCGATTTCAAGTTGGTGTGATTTTTGTAAGTGTTCAGAAAATTTACGTTCGGCATGCTTTGATCACGATTTCACACTTACATACGAATAGAATGCAGCCAGATGCATAAAACGAGGTCACTGGAACTTTATCTCAATAAAAGAACGATTCGTGACGAGAATCGTTTTCGTTAAGGCTAGTAATTGAACTTGGACTAGCTGAGAAAACATTTATGAAAGAAGTTTTAACGTTACTTGCGCTTCTTTTTGCAGTTTTCATCAAAATTAATCTTTCCAGCTGTTGGACTGCTTTTACGGTGACAATCTTTCTTACGCCTTTGTTCGGGAAGAAGAGAAGGGACAATGAAATATCAATCACTATTTCAATAATTACGAGGAAGAGAGGCGGGGAAGGGGGGGGGGGAAGGGGAGCTAAAGAGGCAAGGAAAGAAGTTTAGGATGTTTCCCTCAATGAATCGGCGGTATGGATTTAAAAAAATTAGAAGAAACGAAGCAGGTTGCTGAAAGCGTTAGAACATCTAGGAAAGAGTGAGGAATTTGTGAATCTGGAAGCGAAATTTTCTAGTCGTCGCAAAATATTAATTCAGGCTCACTTTCCATGAAAGCATACGTTTCGCTACTCCACTCATAAACATGAACAACCTCTCCGAAATAGGGGTAGAGGAAGGAAATAACCGCAGTTGTGGGACTGTTCGGTCATAATTCCGCAGTTTCTTTTGACCGTACATGACCAACATGTAAACGACTAAGCAGGGGTGGTGATGTCCATGTGTTTTTATTCGAGCCATAGCCATCTGGTTCCAAAAAAAACACAAGTGAGTAAAATTCGTTTGCGGGCTATTTGCGGTAATGTTTGGAAGATGAAAGCCAGAAAAGCGGTGTCGTGTTTCAGCCAAACTGAAACACATGCCAGTGCGGCTACGTAGTTTTTTTTTTGCCTTTCCGATTAATTCAATTCACTCAAAAATTTGATTCCCATATCTTTGCTCAACATTACCCATTTCTGAAATCTGACACTTCCCAGTTACGCCGTAGTCACCGCAGCAAAATTTTCCCATTTGATGTATAGTAAAGAAACAGTTTTACTTCAAAACGCTTTCAGATCCTGCCTTTACTGTTTTTGCTTATTTAGGGTACTGTTGAAGAGCTGATTCCTTTAAAGGTATTATACAATAATTCTCTCTCCCTTACCCGCCCGCTTCATCCCTCCACTGCCATCCCGCAAAATTAAGTTTATGCGTGAGGTCTCTTTACTTTCGGCCCTAGCTTCCTCAGAAACGTTCAGTCCGCAATATTTGGCAATTGTTTTACTTCCTGAACGTCAGTCAGTTGCGTCGATTTGCATATGCAAATTTTTATCAGTCACCGACATCACAATAGTGCAATTGTTGATGCGCCAGTGGCTCAACAGTGCGCTCCATAAGAACATTAGTAAAGAAAAGCGCACACATCGCCTTAGCTGTTGCTGATCATCGAGTAAGCAGCACTGTCTTAGCTATCCGCAAATACTTTCGCTCAGTGAATGGAATAAGAATAAACAATGTATCGATTCGTAAGCCTCTTGACTGTGTTGCGTGCACGACCGGTAAGCCTACCACGAAGTACATGTAAACTCGAAACATGTATATGAGCTCAAAAAACGTTGATGTGACGCCGTCTTTTAAGAATTTTATTGCTGCCGATAAAATAAAAACTACTTTAGGCATTTTTCCTTAGAAACCTGACCGAGAGGGTCGCTTTGGGTAGTCGAGATTGTTATGAGTACCCAAAATATGCCTTTTTTTTTGCCATTTCAGTCTTTTGAAAGTATAGCTGGGACGATCCTATATGCAGATTTGACGCTATATGGGTCAGCTATTGTAAAATTAATCTGCCAAAACTAATATTTAGGAATTGTGATAAGATTTAAACTGTCAATGCAAAATTTTAAATTTTTCATTTCGGTATCAGAAACTGTTAGAAGGTCGTTTCGGTATCAAAAACTGTTAGAACTGCTGTGATAGTAGACGTTTAGCATGAGTACGAAACTTATTAGCGAAATTGTGGACTTGGTAGCACGTTTAACTCGTGGGTGGTGCAGGTGAGAAAATTACACTCGCGTTTACCCAACCAAAAGATCACATACAGCGATCAACTTCATGTGAATAATGAAGTTAGATTAATGCTTTACGTTATGACACTGTCTAATAAAATATGCCAACTTTATAAGTAGCTCTTTTTCTTAGTGCGTTTTTTATGTATAAAATATATATAAAAGCATCTTTTACGCATAAAAATACTGCCATAAATTATTAGAGACTGCCATTAGGGCAGTTAGTTAAATACTGCATCGAAGCCCTTATACAAGTTATTACAAATTGTTACAGCACTGTAAAAGTGGAGGACAAAAAAGCATATTGCGTGGACGGTTTTGTACGATTGTGCATGGCTCTTAAATTGTGCATGGTCCACAGTATTAATTTGTAGAAGAAACCCCTCGTTAATGAGCGCCCTTTTCTGTAGCCTGACATCCTAATAATCGGATGTCAGTGCGCTTCACAGCTTTATTGTTAAAAAAATGGGCATAAACAGTGCGGTGAGTTTAAAGTTTGTCAGTACAGTTCACTTATTGGAAACAAATTATAAGATATTTTGTAGACTCCATTAAACTCTCTGAAATGAGACTTCTGTCAGCAATTATGCTATACTCTGTAGCACACCGTGATTTCAAGTACAGTAACGCTTTCATCGGCCCACCCAAAAGGCTCAAGTCCATCAAGGTATTGCTGCGTTGTTGCGATGCGCAGCGGATCAGTGTTGCAGTGCGCCGCGCTTGCGTTGCTTCGTCCCACCAAGCGAAGTGATGGTTCTCTGCACTTAGCTCATCGATCGCCAGCGGCACAAACAAGCGTGCAGCTAGTGAGCAATACGTTTAGTTCACCCAAGTGCACCTTCAACAATTTTGCACTCATACACTCACGATACACTGCATGCACTACACTTAGCCCTCAGCACACCAACTTTTCGTGCTTGAAGAGTTCCAAGGTTTTCAAAGCATGAGCACCTACGAGGTAAGCAACGGTCAAATGAGTGCGTTAAAGAAGATTCGCACGAGATGCTCTCGCCTACGGTTTAAGACGCGTTTCATATTTATTGCGTTGATCTTTCAAAAGTGCGGTAACACTTATACAGAAGTTCATCAACGACGGTAAAATCTAACATGACTCTCTTGTCAGACATTCTTTTCGCCACTGTTTGCTTCATATCTGCTCATTTCGCCTCGATCATTTCGAATACTAAAGTCGCTTCCGCATAACAGTGGAATGCTGTGCAAAGACCAATGAGTGCACGCCGTTTGATTGACTTCTCACATGAGGCACTGGAAAGAAGTAAAGCAGGAGAAATGATCGCGACGATTACATCAACGATAACCCCTCATGGGTAAATTACTCTCATTTGGAATAGCTTGGTAATTATCGCTGAGATATCGAAGTTGTTGTTGCATTTTAAAACAGCGTATCTACAATGCATAAATCCACCACTAGAAGGGAAGGAAAACCCGGTTTGCTCGTCTCAAAGGTTATAATTCTTTTTGATTACCTCGCTGGTCATAAAAAACATCAAAAATCGTATTCATATATCTCTTCTCAGCCGACTCAAATCGTTTGACATTTGGCTTCGCAGTGGTAAAAATTAATAAACTATGCTCGTGTTTGCTCATCGCGTCAAAAGCTCCTTGCAGAATAATGTCAGCTTTCCGAAAAAGCTATTATTTCGGGGGACACCAATAACTCTTGTCACAAATGAGCCGATCTGTTACTGCAGTTGGGCTTCCCCGCTGTAATACAGCTTCGTGCAGAGCTCCATGGAGCTGTATAGACTACGAGCATATATCATTACAAAAAAATGAGAGGAATTTTTATTTTTCCAAATCCAAGTGCTTATATAGCTGAAGACGATAAAAAGCGAGGGCAGGTATCACTTACAGTGGTTTAACAGCAGTTACAAATCTTTACTGCATAGCTGCAGATATCTGCATTTCTTGCCACAAGACATTCCTCTGATATTCGTTGAGCGAGAAAGGCCTGATTAGTCATCCTGCAAAGCCTCTTGCCTAACTGTTGTCTCCTGCTAAATATTCAACTTTGACTTACTTCATCCAGAAGTGAGAGAAAAAAGCGGGAACCATAAGACGCGAACTACCTCAGTGAAGCATTATGTCCGGAGGGTGTTGATTAATGTGGATTACTGGGTTTGATGGTCTCAGTTTAAAGTCATCGCAGATTCATGTCTTTCCGTTTATCTCGGGTACAGCAGCTATCGGCGTTGGTCACCGTGCGTGCTTTGCATGATCTAAAATCCCATTGGCCATCATTTTGTTCACCGTTTTAAGGACTTATGGCACCAGGCGAAGATGAAACACTTCGTGCAAAAACTGAGGAATGGAAATTTTGCAATATCATGTGCGCAGACGTGTAATAACTACTTTTCCCAATCGGTTGAAAAAGAAATCGTCGAATGGTGCCTGTTTTAACTCATGTTTTCCCTGGCTTATAAGCGGTTCTAACAGGGACATCGAAGTGCATATGTCCAACTCCAAGTCCGTATGCCTCTCATTGACTTCAAGCCGCAGATTTCATGAACATTCAGTGTTCACTACCTCAACCGTTGCTGTAGACAGCGATTTCACTCCAAGACAGCTGTCACTAAGGTCTATCGAATCAATGCTCCCTCCATAAGCGTCTGTTCTCGAAGGGTCTGCACAGAGGCTGCTGAGCTGCTCCATCTTCAACGTGATATGCACTTGTAAGAAGTTCCTTACAATGGCAAATGCGGCACTCTTCCGTTTTTATGCTACCATTCATTTTCGCTGTATCTCTTCCTTCCATAGGCTGCCTATTTCATGGGTCGCCCATATCACCTAGATTATCATGACGCAACTCTGCTGTTGTCTGCCAACACCACAGTTCCAATTACTCCTTACTAATGCTTGAAAGTCTTCGTTAGCAATCGTGAGCGCGCGTTCCGGGCGCGTCTTCCCACCCGACTAGAGCAACGGTGATTGCTTTCCGAACTCCTGAGGCAATTTCGATTATCTTTTCCGACATTTCTCACATTCCAGCACATCTTTCGCAAAAAAAACCCCGTCATTCTTGACGAAATTGTTGCGCTCTTCTTTGGCCGAAATCTATTCACAAAAACCATAGCTACGGCAATATCTGGAATACTTTGCACGCTGTTGAAGCTATAGTTACAAGCATTCTGCTGCAACGTTACACTCCAACAACGACCGCTGCATTGTCTGCTGCAAGTCGAACAGAAAACAATCGAGGCGAGTCGGTGTTTTATCTCCTATTGCAAAACATCGTATACCTTCCCAACCTCCAGTTTTTTTTCGAAAATAATATGTGCGCAGCATCTCGACCACCATATTATATGGGATATCTGCTGGAGTATTACGAGCCATTAGCTCCCTCATAACCTTAAAATTAGTTTCCCCAATCTCCTGAAGAGGAATCTGCCATTCTTGCTTTTTACTGACAACATTACAAAGAGTGAAAAACGTCTCAAAAGGTTGCTGCTAAATGCAGCCACCCGGCTTACAGCATCCAGGATGCTTCCTATTTTAGTCTGCGTCTACGGCTACAACCGTCTCGTCACGCGCCTTCGACTCTCATCGGCTGATAACATCTTTCTCTGTTGCCAGTGAAACACCGCCATCGACGATCTATGGCTGCGGTCATGGTATCACAGAGACGAAAGAGAGGAATCTGTTCGTCGTGATTGATCAGAACTGAGCACCTACATACCGACAGCTAGTTCAAATCACCGACCGTATTCACCTGCTTGGCATCAGTTAATTTTGACCCAGTGTAATAACTGTGTCCGGCTGATCCCATACCGACCATCTTTGCTGATCACCAGGCGATTTTTGCGCTGCTACTTTGCACACTTGTTTTGGCGGACAGATCAAAAAGAATATGGGTTTACAGTGAATTCATCTGAAGCTACTCTACTGGGTTTAGCAGACGGTCGTCGGCGCTTATCCTCCGTCGATTTCTATTTCGATTGTTATATGAAATGCGCTGGCTGGATTCGGAAGGAAATTCAATTTCCCTTTTGCGTTTACCGATAGAGATTTCTGTGAACAAAAACCACTGTCCAGCTGAAGGCATCGTTCCAGCCTCCGCTGCCAATTTATTCGCATTTCTTCTACCAGTGGATCCAGTGCAACAGTCAGGTGAAACAAACGAGTGACATGGATCCCCTTGCGGTTTTTTTTCAGGGTGAGAGGGGGGAATGGAAGATACATGCACCAAGTTCCCTATAAAAGTTGCCCTGAGGGCGCTGCATGCAGCTCATAGCTCCACCCATGATCGTTGGTTGGACAGTGCACGTTAGTTGTTCCTGCTCGTAACAATTAATCGATGATTATAATAAGCTGTGTTTTGGAAAAGATTGTTGTATTTGTGATGGGGAAACTTTTTGTGTTCTTGGGGATTTGCCTTTTGTCAGTTCCACGTCTGAACGGACTGTATTCGTTCTGTCTCTTTCACGACCACCATCCCTCCCCCCTCCTCTACCCGCCATCTTCCGTTCATTATGTGAACGCGAATTTGAAATGGGGGAAAGTGTTAGCACTTTGCAGCAGTATGCTGTATCGACCAGAACTTGGTCATGTACGGTTAGGCTCTCAGCAATTTTTTTTTTTCATTTTTCTCTAAGCAGTTTATTGTGGCAGTGATGTTGTGTGAGATTTCGTGTTTTGGCGCTTCTGTTTATCGCACCTATGTCTCATTCGCGAACCCTAGCAGTTACGGTAATGAGAAAAACCTGCTCGAATCGTATTCTATGCGCTTATTGAGTTCCGTATTTCCTGCACAATCATATGGGAATCTCTGTGGCATGTGACGTTAAATGCCCAACATGTTGGAAAGTGTTCCTGGAAGCTGACAAGGTCTGCCGTTTGCGCAGTTGTAAATAAAAGTGTAAGTTGTCGAAAAAGAAAATGAAGAACGCTTGCCAACCGCGGAAATTTATGTATTTCTGTGATCGCATAATGGGACCGAAACGGGAGCCAAAACGCTATAATTGCTTTTCTCCTATATATTTATGAGGGATTTCAAACAATTGTTGCAAAAATTTCATACACTTTCAATGCTTTACTGACAATGTTTGTGTGCATTTTGCGATTCAAAATTGAAATTTCGAAATTTATTTTGTATGAGAACGGTGGTAACACTCAATGATGCTGTTTGGTTGAATGCTTGAGTGGTGAACTGATTAGTAGTTAAGTGATTTACTTGTTCGCGTGGCGAGTTTGCTTTCGCTGTTGACTTCTGCTTTATATGGATTTTCTTCTTGTTGACCCTTTTTTGTTTTTAACCTACTTAACTATTTTCCATCCAGAAAAGTTATAACATTTTGACCATGAGGACTTCAGTTTTGGTCTCAATATGAAGTTAAAGGTGATTGGGGACCAAAGGAAGCAACTTACGAAATGTGCGGCAAGATAGCAGTGTGCGATGGAAATCGTGCGGTTTTCCGAGCTGTGGAAGTGAAAGAACTGTAAGTGCGAATTAGAAATCCAGCCTACGTTTATAATATGGTGAAGATGACAGTTTTAATATAATGCCAGATTTAACGATTGCCTCAGAAATCCGTTCTCAACAGAACGAATTTTCAAATGTAACAATAGTCACGAAAGTTANTATATGAATACACATGCCTCAATGCGTTCGTTGCAATTATTATTTGGACAAGTTGTGCAGCGCACCAAGAGATTGGCAAAAAATGCGCTTTTTGCAAACTTGGTGTAATAAACGACTCAGAAAGAACAAAAAAAAAGCAATGCTTAGCTATGAAAAAATATGTTTTACTGAGCGTGCGATCAAACAGTTGCTTTTGGCGTGCACAGTGAAATGGCGGTAATAGACAGTTTTTTTAAAGAGATCAGAGTTGTTCGCGCCCATTTTTTTCGGACTTTTCACGCCTTTTTCCCTCATAAATATCGATTTTTCGGCTAGAAATTCACTTGTCGAGCTGTTTTCATAGCAAAATGTATAATAGTTTATAGAGTTTTGCATCGTATCCGGCGTATTTTGACCCGAGGAATGGAACAGAACAGCTCTCTGAGCTTCTTTTCTGCCTTATTATTTGCTCTGCGCCATAATTCCTCCAGAAACCGATAAAGTTTTCTCAGTTTCTGTGCATGGTTCCTCGCAGTGTCACACATTATTATGCCAACTTTCAGAATGGAAGTTTTTTTTTTTCGTTCACGAGTTGAAACTATTAGAAATATAAACACAACAAACATCCTTACATATATGCATACATATGCATACACATATATAGATGTGCACCGAGGTGACATGCGTAGTTCTTTCTTGCTGTGGCCACAGTCGCATAGGAACTTATTTCGCGTTCCATCAATGTTTGAGTTTTTAATCTTACGCACCATAATTCATTGACTTAGAGTTTTAACATGTTTTATAGCTGTAATCGAAAGTATTGGCGCACACAGTGAAAAAAATTTTCGTAAATCTGTTCACTTGTAGTTTTTTTTTTTTTATAACGTTAAGAATGCGCTTATTTCTTAATGTACAGAAATTTTATGTCCGTACTGTTTTTTTATTCACTGTCGCTTTCCATTTGATCACCTAGTGCGTTAGTCGTTAAAGACCAAATCAATATGAAACTCCATAACATCTTCGAATAAAAGCGCTTTTTTTTTGTTGGAGTTTTGTGCGAAAAAATAGAGGTACAGCATCGAAACGAAGCATCTGGAACTTATGAAAGTATTTCTTAGGAATAAAATTTTTAAGAGTTTTTAATAAAAGACCATCCATTCATTGTCGTTCGATTCGCTGTGACATTTGCATCTGTTGAGTGCGATCACCCGTTATGAGAGTATCAACCGTGTACGTGGCATCAACTAGTTTTTAAATTAGGCCGAACAATGGAGACGTTCATCGCTTTTTTTTTTTTTTGCTGTTTTTAATCGCCTTCTGCACATCTCTAAGTAATGAAAGAAGTAATATTTTGCTGACAAATGGGAAATTTTTTTAGACATCTAAAAGCCGGATATAATGCATTTTTTAAATATAAACAAGTTGATTTCACGTAAAATCATCAAAAACTCGAAAACATTCCAACTGAGTGAAACGCACTGGTAAGCCAACAGAACCCTTCACTTCATCAGTAAGCCACGTCTTCTCGTTTTCTAGCCCATTTAGCGCATGCAAACCTATCGGTTTGAAAAAGTTGTGGAGCTCATCGACTGTTGTGACTTTATGACTCTCGATAATGTTCTCTACCGTTGTGCTTTATAGTAAGGCCATGCGAATTTCTTTTTTTTTTTTTCGTTAGATAAATTTCCTGCCTACAAACTTTCCTTCTTCTTTCTGTATTTTCCCACCCATTCCTACAGGTTAGCGCCCATATGGCATATACAGGTTCTTCGTTCGTATCGTGTACGCGGCATGCAGTCAACGTCTATAGCAATTGCACATGTAAATTCGTTTTGGTGCAAGCGAAGATCGAAAAAGAGTGGCAACGGTTTCCCGTAAGATCGGTGATTTGCACTCTCGTTTCTTAACAGAAATATTTGCGGTGTGTCAGCTGTCAGTGTCGTACTGTACCTAAACAATTGACTGTTACAATGACCGAATGCTATTTGTGGTTGAAAAAGAAACATTAAAAACGGCAACATTGAGAAGATTTCGGTGAATCTTAGTTGTACGGATGGGAATTTGGGATATATAGCACCTGTTGCGCGGATCATGATAATTTATAAAGTGACAAAGCTGATGTGGAAAGATGGTCCATAGGATTGCATTACGCCAGCGACACTTTTGAGAAGTGGCATATTTCAGAAAAATCAGGAATTGTCGGTTGAACTCAGTTTAACTCCGAATATCTTGCAAAACCGAGCTATTGTGAGTCCTCAGCCCCCTCTCCTCGGTTTAGAACCTTCCTGTTACTGTTCATCACAAACGTTAGCGAAGTTCAAAATGCTCTTTTACAACCATAAGTTCCCTTGAATAGATCAATACCCCTATATGTTCCTGGACAAAATCTACTTAGGGCGTGAGCGTATTCGGAAATTAGGACCGCCTTCAGTTGGTGCAAATTTCAACAGTTGCGTGCGCATTATTAAAGTCTTATGTCACTAAAACACATTCCCTAGTGTCATTGAGTTCAGAAAGGGAGAACTGAGTAAAATATTAATCGAAAAAAAGGCATAGCAACGAAGGAAATGATAGTAGGAAATGACTGATGACCTTCAGGAGTTCACCAAGGCCGTTGATTAAAAAAGCCACCGGGAATTGTAGATATTGCTCGCTTGTAAACGCCCTTCTCCGTGGCACATTATGTTTATAGCGAGGTAGGCAGTTGGAATATGAAATCGTTGACTGCATTTACTGTTTTCTTTTTTAAAATCTTCTCCATCATTCTTTTCTTCACACTGCGCATTTTCCATGATTCCTAATGAAATCATTATTTTCTAAATATGCGCATTAAATAATTATTGCTTCCATAGCTCTTTTCATTCATTGTCCGTTGATTTGCATAGTTATTTGTTCAGAACTGTAGTAAATGTTTGCTTACTTACTAAAAGTTACATTTTTTTGACGAATTCTCCAGTGAGCTACTATTCGAATGAGAGGTATTGTCTTGTTGTTGTCTTCATGAGGAGGAAATTGTTTTCACAAAAAAATTCCACCTACCAGGTTGTTAGTGCAATAAAAATTTTCATCACAAAAATGGCTTTATTGAAGAGGGCTTGGTTTTTTGTAGAGTGCTGGTATTAGGGCTCTTTTCAAGGAAAGGAGGAGTGGGGTGGAGGATGATGGGGGGAGGAGGGTTGTTTCGATAATATTAAGTGAGCGGAATGAAACCGGTCAGTCGTTCATCAAATCATTGGCACATAAAGTTACCAACGCTAAGAAACAAGTTTATAGACTAACTTTGTGTACCAACAGCGCACTTTTTTCCTGCCGGGCCTCACTTTTTATAAGAGTATTTGCTATCCTGAAAAAGTTTGCCTTAAAACTAATACGCGGCCGTATAAACTTAGGGAAGTGGTTCGCTATAAATATTCAGTTGCCGCATATCTGTTCGAGGATTTGTCAATGGAGGCCGACCGGTGAACGCGAATCACAATACAATCTAGTGCGTTCATTTATTTGGTCAGCTGGTGTGCATATATTATTGAGCTCGGTGCACCAATTGAAAATCCCATGCAAACGATTTCGACCAGACAGTGAAAGTTGTATAGAAAGAGTGCTTTGCACCGACTGTAATAGATGACGTAATGCTCCAGTAAAATAGTCCCATTGCCATTCTACAAATCCCTTACGGAGAATTTTTTGAATGAATGAGTGCGCTATTTTGGCGTACAGGAAGTTCAAATTGTTTGGATCAGCGTTGGGTACCGTTGGCCATGGGTGGTGTCACAGCTGTTGCGTCCTTTATTCGCACTCTCAGCAACTACACCTCCCTCAGCTGAACCTTCCTTCCGCTTCCTCCTTTAAAAATCATTCGTATCTGTGACCCGAAAAAATCGTTGGTACTTAACGGTTTTGACCCTCACCTTCAACTCCCTCCCCCTCCCCCTCCCCCTCTACCCCTTCCCACCTTCTCCGCCCAATTCCACTAATGTGCTTATCATGCAGTTGAAAGTTGGTTGAGTGCCGTGACATATAACTGAGGAGAGTATTGTCCATTATCAATTTTCTTCCACAATTGTGGATATTTTTGGTCCCGTAGTATGGGTAGATACCACGGGACCAAAAAGTATCATAATTTTCTATGCAAACTTAACGCCCATCTTTTCCTCCGGCTATTCATTTATCTAAAACATAATTCCAGGAGTTTAAAAGCGTCTAATCTTTGGAGTTGGAAACTTTGAAGCGGAGCTAAGCTTTCGCGATCATGGCGTTATAAAGCGCATTTTGCCAAAGCCAAATTTATGCCCGCATACATATGTCTGGCTGTGGGTACGTTTATCCGCCGGCCTTTCTTGGCTTCTCTGTGTGCATGTCTACGCGGTAATTTCAATTTGGGAACCGCCGAAGTGATTAACGACATTAAGTAGATGTGATCTTTATGGGATTTCTTCTTATACCGATTTTCGAGTCAATCCGTTAACCTTTGAAGAAGCATAGTCAGTTAAACGCCCCCAAAAATTGCATGCGTTTTGCAGTCCATCTGATCGCATTTTATAGCAGTCCGGTTCATGGGAAAAGAGAAGATTTGTGCGAACGTTTGAGTCGTAATTGCCAGCTTGCAAACAGGCTGATTTGATAAATGAAAATGATGTAATGAATTTGTGAAAATATTTTATGGCACCTCATGAGAGTGCTGCGTATCCTCGAAGGACATATTTGGCACAGCCGAAATGGAAATTCTAGACGTTGTAAAATTAATCCCGAGAGAAGGAAGAATGTTACTTTTTTGGTCCTCGAATGAACCGGACAAATTTATTGATAATTCGATTATAAGCATTATATGTTTCAGCAATGAGCTGGATGCGTATCCATTGTCGATATCCAAACTGCACATAGGCATGTTCCGTTCTAGTTTTTGACACCGTTTGGTAGTCCCTTTTTTCGGACCCGAAGTTGAAATGCGCTAACAGCTGAAACAGAACTTACGTTGCCTAAGATTTTTGCTGATGTACTGCAAAAAACGCGAAAAATCGGAATGATCCGAGAATGGTGAATGTGTTAAAGATGTCGAAACTTTGTGATTTTTTACGCCTAGACGATTCTTGTTTGAAATCCTACACTTTTCTTCGATCTTCGGAGTGCTTATTTGCATATTTTGTAGTTCTTTTTGATGCTTTTTATTCTCACGTTATAAGTTACTGTTGGAAAATTCCGAAATTTGCTACTAATCACCGTTCGCTTCTTGATCAGATGTCTTTAACTGACTGTGCAAGCTTCTCTGCACATTGTTTCAATCATTTTGCGTTAGCTTCATCTGGCCGAACCATTGTGCTCGCTGTTGAGCCAGCTCTATTAAGATGTAGCACTCTGCTCAAAGTGCTCTTTACGGCATGAATGATGTGCTCGTGCACGATGCCTTTATTGCTAGCCTACCGGCTTAGTTCACTAAAACATTTGCTAATGGTAGTCTCAATGATGAACTGGTATTTCTGCCATTCTGATTCGGGATTGCCAGATTACATCTCTGCTACTGCATCTTCTTTCCTCATGGAACATTTCATTTGCGTACGTTAAAAAAAAAAAAACGATGCTAAGTGCCTTTGATTTGCACTTCGTTTTACAGATATAGAGTTGTGTTATGCGTTGATTTGATTTGGAGGTTATATCTGATCACTTTCTTTGTTTTGGGCGCTTTCTTATCTGATCACTTCCTTATTTATCGGTCAGAAGGAAGTGCTGGAGGGACGATAAGGGAACACTACCGAAAAATTTTTTTCTTTTTAAATCCCTCTGCATATGCACATATTTCATATAAAAGCATTGAAGAAAAGATTGCACTCTTGTTCACTGCAAGCAAATTAGAAAATTTCTGTTTCAGTTTATTTCTTACGCATAATTTTCTTTATTTTTCAGCATCTTTTAGTGGACTTGACTGGAATGTATGTGATTGAGACGAAGGCTTATTTGCCGCACAGTTTGATCGCACAAAATTGAAATTTTGAGGATAAACAAAGAGGAATTAAGTAAATTTCAAAACCTTGTGGAAAAAGTAGAGTGAAGGTCCTCAAACTTTTTGCAGATTTTTGATTAAGTGTCAGTTAAAGAGGAAAAAACGTCCATTGAATGAAAAATCCACCTAAATTTTAAGAAGTATATGTCTTTCGAATTATGCCCAACCGGTCGACCTGTATCCTCTTTAAACTCTTTCACAGCTCCCCTTTGTTACGCCCATGGAAATTTTGGTAGAAGTAGGACTGAATGAGCAAGCATTTCTTGTATGAGAGGAGGAGCCATTTGAAGGGCTTTCAGAAAGTATTGGGCCTGGCATCACACAGACGTCTACATCACTGTGCCCACTGGGCATTCTAGTGCTTTCACTAACGTCATCATACGCTCACTGATGGCGACCACTTTGCATCGCACCATCTTCGCGCTGTTTCAGTTGAAGCGAAGTGCGGTGCCGTTCATTGCAAACGGCGTTATGCTGTTTTAGACTGCTCATTTGAGGGTGTCTCTGAGCGTGCCACTACTGCACTCGCATGCGAAGGGCTATTTGATAGCTATGACTGTCGCTAATGTCTTCACTGGCATAGTTGTTTGCTGAGCTTTGTTGCGGGGTTTGTTTATTTTTTTAAAAAGACAGAAACATTAAAAATTGCGGTCAATTTAAACTGGTTGAATATTGACTGGAATGATTCGGCCAACAGCAGTGGTGTTGAAATTTTGACGGAAATGGCGCCTGAACAAAAAGATTTTTGAAGCTTAATCCTTCAGTAAATCCATTTTTGAAACTTTTCCTAAATTTAAACTGTAGTTATTTTCGTTATGCGCTCTTTTTTCAATTTTGGTTGCTCACTATGCACCTTCGTTCGAAAGTTATGGTGAAATTGGGTACCCATGATTTGCAGCCAAACGGCAGTGGCAAGAAACGAGAGGGAA
>JPKZ01000079.1:0-35056 GCA_000803305.1 Toxocara canis | reverse complement strand
CGCGATACTTCAATAAATTTTACGCAATGATAGCGCAAGGTTACGTACTCACACGTTTTTCCGATTACTCTTTTCTTGTTGAATAATCATCATCGTTGTCTTTCACTCATTTAGAATTCGCCTTTGCAACGATTACGATACTAATAAACTATGATGATTGTTGATTGAGGGAATACGCTACAAAACAAACGCTATGACAAAAAAGAATGTTCAATGGAACAAGAAGAATCTGGAAACGGATTAGAAAAAACGTTTAACATACAACAAGGTTTGCGTCATTGTGTAAATGCGTTCCCAATTTAAGAGATGTTTAGATGTGATTGTAACTAAGTGGCACACGCTGCGAATGCAATCGTGCATTGTGTCAATCAAAACACATCGAAACACTCCTCTCATCTGCTACGGTCGATTTGGAAAGGAAATCACATTAAACAAGGGTATGAGTACTCCTGTGAATAGCGCTTATTAAAGGTTAAATTGATATAAAAACCTCGTTCAAGCAGATGAAAATAACAGAACTTGACTTTAATCTGTCTTCTAGACAAAAATCGTACTGGAGTCGCGCTTTGCTAATGCATGATGAGTTCAACAATTAATCGAGAAGCCTTGGACAAGCTACATGCGCAAATAAGTGCATAATTTGCCTCGTAAGGTTGAAAATAATCGAAGTTATACTAAATCTTCAGCTTGGGGTGCACCTAGTGATTTCGCTATTCTGACAGCAGTTTAGCGAAGGCGTGGAAAAGAGAAACAACTTGTGGTAGCTACTTGACCACTTCACAACAGCTGTAGCTCAGAACTAGCTTAAGATGCAAATCGGTTGCACCAAGTAGCTTCGATAAAAATATGTAGTTTCTGCCGGTAAGGTAAGAAAAGCGGCCAAATATCGTAGAGAAGTATGGACAATTTTTGTTGATTGAAGACATCGTGTTACCTCATGCCATTCATATAAAAAGTTTGCAAGCGGAATTTGACTCTACTGCAATCAAAGCTAAAAGAAATCTTTCCGCGTCACATACAATCATCGCTAATTCTTATAGATGCTGCACAGTTAAGGTATCGAACGGTGTAGAGAGAGGGTAATCACAACTTCTAAAATCATCGATGAGTCCAGAAAAATCAAACTGTGTTAAATTTATGAGTTTCAAGTGAAAAAAAATGAGGAATGCGAAAGCATTGAGGGAGGGTCGGCGACATGCCAAGTAGAAGCAGTCATGGTGAATTCAGAAGGACGGATGCGGAAAGCGCGGGAGACAAAGAAGGAGTACTTTGATGTTCGAATCGGGTAATATATGAGCCCTGTATCTGTGGAAAAGTCAATGTCAGTGGTCAAAAAGATCCCACTACCGCAGCATTCTTTATTTTGCAACTATCCAGAGCTCCACTAAAATAAAGTGCCCAAAAACTCGATCTGAATGGTGTAGTAGTGGTAGTCATAAAAATTTGTTTCCTATTCCTATTAGTAAATACCGCTGTTAGCTAGTCAACGAAGCTGCTCCAAATGCAATCGTTTTTAGGCAAACCATTAAGCGGAGACTTCAGCGGTTATATGAATTGGAGGCTACCCACAGTTGAACAATCATGCTTTTGCGATCTGCTTCAGCCTATCAATTTTTCTTTGCTTTTACTTTGTTGCTCACCGTTCTTTCTTCTTACCACAGCATTCTCGCAGTTCTGTTTTTGCTTGATGAACTGCTGCACGTGAAAACGATTAGGGTGATGTTCTCGCGTTCCTCATTTCTATCTTTCTTCTCATTTTGCCAACTTTTTTCTCCCATTTAATTCGATTGATCTCCATGGAATGGATGTTATCGTACAGTTTTGAATGATGTTGCCAGACCAGCTCGATTGAAATGGAGAACATATTCTTGCACTTATGTGAATCTCCATCACCTTGCTAAGAATTCGATGCATTATTGAATTCGTATGCCGCATGCGATGCTGAATAATAAATTCATTGAGTGAACGGTAACCGCTGTTATCCGTGAAAGGGATGAGAGAAAGTTCAACTTGAGTGGAGAGGGTAAGATATTCGTCTCTGAAAGGCTTCCAATATTAACTATTCAGCTTGCCGCCAAAAAGAATCATTTTACTGAAGAAGTTTCTAAGTGCTACTTTGGAAGGTGATTGTGGTTGAGATGTAGTACTGTCGGTCAAAGCAATGCGTATTATACTCAGCAACGAGCACCACCTCGTAAGCAAACGCGATATTTGAATGTGATGATGGCATAAGTGTGAACACCTAGGCCACCACCTTTTTTTCATTATTGCAATTTACTTTTTGAATCATAAGCGCAGTGAAAACGCATGTACCGAAAGACTATTGTGCAGTTCAAGAACAAAAGTGCGGCTATTTAAATACCGAAGCTTGAGGTGTGCTCACGATGGTGAAGCGCGTCCGCAGTGCTGATGCTGACGAGAGCGTTAGTGACGTTGTTGTGTCGCAATTAGTTATTACGACTCGCATAACAGCTCGATTGCTCGGCGACTAAATAGAGACCGCCTCACTGCTGCAGACTTACAAGCGTTTACGAGGAATGAACGAACTGTCCAGAATGAATATAACTGGAACGATGCTATGGCTAGCTTTTTTTGTTGCAATCTGTCTACCGAAAGCCCGAAACCTCAGGGAGTCACTGTAGATGAGGATAAGGAGGTAAGATGTAAATCTAGCGCTACTTCGAATTGCCCGAATGTTTATGGTGCAATGATTGATACTGTATGTATGGGTGTTGTTCAGGAAGAGAGCAATCGCCCCGTAAAGGTTGTATTCTCGAACATTCGTGATGCAGTGCAAGCCTTCCTCCGTCTGTTGAAGTTTCCACTGATGTTCAATCGAGTACATATCCCTTGGTCCCTGAGCAGCAATAAGCTTGAACAGAGTTGTCATTTAGCGGTTGAGTTGAAGAAACGTAGAGAAGCCAGTCCTCAAGCACAATTGATCATATATCGGAATAAGATTATTCAACGGTCATAGAGACCGACTGGTGCTTTTAGTGGTGGAAAGTCACTCAAGGCTAATTTACCAGTGAATGAGGGCAGTAGCTAAAAGAAATCTTTCCGCGTCACATACAATCATCGCTAATTCTTATAGATGCTGCACAGTTAAGGTATCGAACGGTGTAGAGAGAGGGTAATCACAACTTCTAAAATCATCGATGAGTCCAGAAAAATCAAACTGTGTTAAATTTATGAGTTTCAAGTGAAAAAAAATGAGGAATGCGAAAGCATTGAGGGAGGGTCGGCGACATGCCAAGTAGAAGCAGTCATGGTGAATTCAGAAGGACGGATGCGGAAAGCGCGGGAGACAAAGAAGGAGTACTTTGATGTTCGAATCGGGTAATATATGAGCGCTGTATCTGTGGAAAAGTCAATGTTAGTGGTCAAAAAGATCCCAACTACCGCAGCATTCTTTATTTTGCAACTATCCAGAGCTCCACTAAAATAAAGTGCCCAAAAACTCGATCTGAATGGTGTAGTAGTGGTAGTCATAAAAATTTGTTTCCTATTCCTATTAGTGAATACCGCTGTTAGCTAGTCAACGAAGCTGCTCCAAATGCAATCGTTTTTATGCAAACCATTAAGCGGAGACTTCAGCGGTTATATGAATTGGGGCTACCCACATTTGAACAATCAAGCTTCTGCAATCCGCTTCAGCCTATCAATTTTTCTTTGCTTTTGCTTTGTTGCTCACCGTTCTTTCTTCTTACCACAGCATTCTCGCAGTTCTGTTTTTGCCTGATGAACTGCTGCACGTGAAAACGATTAGGGTGATGTTCTCGCGTTCCTCATTTCTATCTTTCTTCTCATTTTGCCAACTTTTTTCTCCCATTTAATTCGATTGATCTCCATGGAATGGATGTTATCGTACAGTTTTGAATGATGTTGCCAGACCAGCTCGATTGAAATGGAGAACATATTCTTGCACTTATGTGAATCTCCATCACCTTGCTAAGAATTCGATGCATTATTGAATTCGTATCCCGCATGCGACGCTGAATAATAAATTCATGAAGTGAACGGTAACCACTGTTATCCGTGAAAGGGATGAGAGAAAGTTCAACTTGAGTGGAGAGGGTAAGATATTCGTCTCTGAAAGGCTTCCAATATTAACTATTCAGCTTGCCGCCAAAAAGAATCATTTTACTGAAGAAGTTTCTAAGTGCTACTTTGGAAGGTGATTGTGGTTGAGATGTAGTACTGTCGGTCAAAGCAATGCGTATTATACTCAGCAACGAGCACCACCTCGTAAGCAAACGCGATATTTGAATGTGATGATGGCATAAGTGTGAACACCTAGGCCACCACCTTTTTTTCATTATTGCAATTTACTTTTTGAATCATAAGCGCAGTGAAAACGCATGTACCGAAAGACTATTGTGCAGTTCAAGAACAAAAGTGCGGCTATTTAAATACCGAAGCTTGAGGTGTGCTCACGATGGTGAAGCGCGTCCGCAGTGCTGATGCTGACGAGAGCGTTAGTGACGTTGTTGTGTCGCAATTAGTTATTACGACTCGCATAACAGCTCGATCGCTCGGCGACTAAATAGAGACCGCGACACTGCTGCAGACTTGCAAGCGTTTACGAAGAATGAACGAACTGTCCAGAACGAATCTAACTGGAACGATGCTATGGCTAGTTTCTTTTGTCGCAATCTGTCTACCGAGCGCCCGAAACCTCAGGAAGTCACTGTAGATGAGGATAAGGAGGTAAGATGCAAATCTAGCGCTACTTCGAATTGCCCGAATGTTTATGGCGCAATGATTGATACTGTATGTATGGGTGTCGTTCAGGAAGAGAGAAATCGCCCCGTAAAGGTTGTATTCTCGAACATTCGTGATGCAGTGCAAGCCTTCCTCCGTCTGTTGAAGTTTCCACTGATGTTCAATCGAGTACATATCCCTTGGTCCCTGAGCAGCAATAAGCTTGAACAGAGTTGTCATTTAGCGGTTGAGTTGAAGAAACGTAGAGAAGCCAGTCCTCAAGCACAATTGATCATACATCGGAATAAGATTCTTCAACGATCACAGAGGCCGACTGGTGGAAAGTCACTCAAGGATAATTTACCAGTGAATGAGGGCAGTTCATTGGCAAAAGTAAGCTCTGACTGGATCCATTCGTTCGGTCATCAGCCTCCTCCAAAAATCTCTTTTTCTCCAAATTAGGCATCAGTATGTCCCCTCGTCTTGGTCGAACCAGTAGATGAAGGCGCCGCCGCCACCACCTTTTTTTCATTATTGCAATTTACTTTTTGAATCATAAGCGCAGTGAAAACGCATGTACCGAAAGACTATTGTGCAGTTCAAGAACAAAAGTGCGGCTATTTAAATACCGAAGCTTGAGGTGTGCTCACGATGGTGAAGCGCGTCCGCAGTGCTGATGCTGACGAGAGCGTTAGTGACGTTGTTGTGTCGCAATTAGTTATTACGACTCGCATAACAGCTCGATTGCTCGGCGACTAAATAGAGACCGCCTCACTGCTGCAGACTTACAAGCGTTTACGAGGAATGAACGAACTGTCCAGAATGAATATAACTGGAACGATGCTATGGCTAGCTTTTTTTGTTGCAATCTGTCTACCGAAAGCCCGAAACCTCAGGGAGTCACTGTAGATGAGGATAAGGAGGTAAGATGTAAATCTAGCGCTACTTCGAATTGCCCGAATGTTTATGGTGCAATGATTGATACTGTATGTATGGGTGTTGTTCAGGAAGAGAGCAATCGCCCCGTAAAGGTTGTATTCTCGAACATTCGTGATGCAGTGCAAGCCTTCCTCCGTCTGTTGAAGTTTCCACTGATGTTCAATCGAGTACATATCCCTTGGTCCCTGAGCAGCAATAAGCTTGAACAGAGTTGTCATTTAGCGGTTGAGTTGAAGAAACGTAGAGAAGCCAGTCCTCAAGCACAATTGATCATACATCGGAATAAGATTCTTCAACGATCACAGAGGCCGACTGGTGGAAAGTCACTCAAGGATAATTTACCAGTGAATGAGGGCAGTTCGTTGGCAAAAGTAAGCTCTGACTGGATCCATTCGTCCGGTCATCAGCCTCCGCCAAAAATCTCTTTTTCTCCAAATTAGGCATCAGTATGTCCCCTCGTCTTGGTCGAACCAGTAGATGAAGGCGCCGCCATCACTTGCCTTTATTTCAATTGTGGAAATACGCATAACAAGTTAAACGGCCTTCATATGCTTCACTGGTTTTTATGTTTGAAATGTGGAGTGAAAATTATGACGGCGATTCGCCACTCTCTTAAACTCAGTGTGTTGTGTTTTTCATAATGATCAACTTCCTCTTCACTAGCGCTGTTATTTTGAGCAAAAAAGGATTTCGATGTCGCTTCAGTTGAGTCTTCGAATTCCTCTGTCGGACGTGAGCTTTTATGCATCTGCCGAGGCTTTTGATCATCTAGGATGCTTTGCTATCTGTTATTGTTGGTGATTTCACTGTGGCGGTGGACCCAACAAATGAATTTCTATAATCGTCAAATCACTTAGAAAGCTTCCTTTTGGTGAGCAGCTTCCCAATTTCATATTTGATGGAATATTTATCAACGTAATCGATGATTCACTAATGATTGAACTAGGCAAAATTTGTGATTTTCTCGTTGGACTGTCATTTTCGACAAGTTCGATCCGTTTCTATGTCAACTATGTCGGCCATGATCAATTCACTTATTTTGCCGTTTTATGATCATGCAAACGAGAACTTGCGATCAGCATACATAATGCTCTACTCGTATGAATGGTACTGCGGATTTGTGCATTATGCGGACATTGGTGTAGTATTAGAACTCTTTTTGTCTGCTCTGCAGTAAGTTATTTTGCGCTGTTTATCAATTATAAGGCATCTTCACATGATTCTTACTGTTCAGAGTCAAAAAGAGTCTGAACCTAGTGATATTGACCTCGTTGCTGATTGAAGCTGTCACAGCTTAATAATAGACTATCTTCCACTCCTGATAGCGTGCCTTCCTTGGTTTGAAGCGGATCCTTGCTGGTATTTGTACCAGCAGAGGTATTATCCTTCGTCAGTTGTCTTTGTGTCCTTAGTCAAAACTTCCATGATTCCTTCCATTTGGAGAACCGCAATAAGTACAGATTATTTTCTTATCATCGTCGGCGTGCAAAGCCACTGAAGTGATCGTTCGGGGTTCACTGTTCAGTCATTTCATTCCAAACAACTTATTCATTGTAAGTCAGTTTGGTGCCCTAAAGCGATGTCAACACGTTTTAATTTGTTGAGCTGCTCCAATGAGGGAGTTTTAGCATTGAATGATCGAACTCGGACTCATGTTGCGCGGAAGGATAACGATGAAGCATTCATCACTGTTAGCAAAGAAAACTTCTATGAAGCTGTCCTGCTGTAGTATATTAGGCAAGGTTCTAAACCGGATTCGTTGCTTTTTTAGTAGTCGAAACCTTCGAGCGAAAGTGTGCGAATCGTTCTCGTAATCATATGGTTCGTTAGTACTGTTCAGCAATGTAGCGTACTGAGCCGTATGTCGCTTCCGGTGTATGTTGGCGACGTCAAAGATGGTTTAACAAGTATCTGCAAATTTTTGGCTACAATCTGAAGATCTGTAGACCGATGGATGATCTGCCATTAGATTTTGGAGAGCTTCTTTTTGAATAAGATTGTCTTATGGATAAAACAATGCTTTGTAATGGGAAATTAATAGCGGAAAATGTCGATTGTTGTTGCACATTAGCCTTATGCGTGAATGCGAACTGAGAACCTCTGATGTTTTGATTCCAACTGGCAGTTCCATTCGAGATTTGGGAGTGTTCGTTGATGAATCTTTACATTGTGAATCAGTGACAAATAGAACGTTTAGAGTGGTTGATTGTATTCTACGGACAATTCAGTACAGCTGCACCTAACATTATAAGAAGGACTTCATTATCTATTGGCGTTCTGTCCTTGAACATTGAATTTTTTGAAATAGTAAACAGAGATGCCGGAAAACGTGCAGAATATGTTTCGCGAGAATAGCGTTTCGACAAACTTTTCGTGGTCCATTACAGCCCGAATTACGCAACTCCTCTGATCATTTTCGGTCTAAGGTCGCCACAGTACCGTCCTCCGCAGTTGTATCTCTTGAGATCTTTCAAAGTGCTAACAGGTACTAATTATTATATTTGATTCTTATTCTGACCGACACAGTTTATCACTAGCTGACCGACTTAAATTGTCACGAGCTTTTAGTTGTAGTCGTGAATCTCAACCTTAAATTCAGTTTATAACTCTTTCCCGTGCCGGGTCACCTGATTGTGGAACAAACTTCCTAATGATGCGGCTTCAGCACCTAGTGTTTCTGCGATCACAAACCGCTTGAAGTATTCCGATCTCCAAGTATCATCCGTTCTTAAATCACCTTTTGCAGAGGCATAATGAACATCATAAACATCCTGCATAAGCACGATGGTTTGATTTAACAACAAATGGTCAAAATAACGATTCAAGTCAAAAGACATCCAGAAAAGTGGTACGTATTATTTTGAAGGCAAAATATTAGAATGCTGAAATTAAAAAAGAAGATGAAAGAAAATTTGGGCCGCTACCAATTTACGGTCTGATCAAAACGCCATGCGTGATTCATAATATGACCAACCAGAGCGAATGTTGCCGAAATTTTCAACGAATGAAGAGAAATTTTAGCGAACGCTAGGTGGTTTGGTCAACTGCTGCGCTGAATTTCAAGGAAATTATTGTTTATAATTCAAGTGATTATTGAGTTAAAGCAGTAGTTTCTCCTTGAGAAGGAAATGTGACAAACAGACTGTAAAAGAAATATAGTAAATCCTGATAGTAAACCAAACTCGACCAGTATTCAATAAGCAGCTATGAGCTGGTCACAAACCATTTGCAAACGAAAAGATCACATCAAATAGCTCAACAAAGTTGGAAACTAATTTTCGGCGCGTATAATAAAAACGTTAGCGAAATAAATCACAACTCATTTGCTAGGTGAGGATGACGCACACAAAAACTTAAATAGATATTGACTGTCGATTTGAAATTGAATGCATTCGCATGACGAAAATTATCGCATGGACGTGAAAAAGTAATTCGATACACGCTGATGTACAGTAAAGAGTGATTGCGAGAGCTTTTATCATCTGCCGTCAGTGCTCGATGCATTTAGTGAAGACCTTCAAGGAACAAATACTTGATTTATTTGTCCATAACCCGAACCTTGTTGAGTGGTATTTCGGAATACAAGGGATTAAGGAAGCGCTTTTAGTGAGTGTAAAAATTCGGTTGTCTATACCATACTTGTTTGTTGCTTACCGGTCTGCATGAAGAAGGGAGGTACAGGAAGGATTCTGACCACACAGGGAGATCGTGGATTATCACATCGAGGATTCACAGAATTGTTGAGACACTCTGATCCGTTCGCTGAGCACGGCTGAAGGCAAATATCCTTCCTACAGAGGTGAGCTAGTAACAAATCAAAAACAATATGCGAGCCGTATTCTCATGCGCAGAGCGCGTGTCATATGCTGGCTGACACATGCCCAAAAAAAGCGTATGCCCTATACGTAAGCGATCCACAGAACGACGTGCGGACAGCACCTATGTTTTCCGTTTAACGCGATTCCTGCGAAATTAAACCGACTCACCACTAATTTTAGCTTCGATCTGCTCGTTCTCGTTACCCTGTGTTATAGTCATGTTGATGCTGATCTGATTGGCCATAAGGATGAATTTCGTTAGCGGTAGGTAAAGGCCCATCTCGGAGCGGTCAACTCTCCTCTGATGGCGTCATCTGTTTGCTACACACTGCAATTAGCACATAACGAATCATTCACTTCGAACTTTGAATCGAACAAGTTAAACGTTAAGATGCTTCATTTAGATCAAGCGAACAACAACAAAAGCAACAACTTTTCAGCGCTGTGTTTTAGAAAGTCTTAAACGTTAGTGACATGATATGATGCATCGCTGTCTTCAGCAAAAGCGATGAACTTCACTGGGGTCAGAACTGCAGCCAAGCGAAAATCGCGTGACGTAGCGCGGTACCGATGAAAAACGATACTTAATGGGCAACTTCTTTACTATCATCTGTTCTTTGATTCGCTCGTTTGTGCCAAAACTGCATACGTACATTCCTCCAAAAAAGCCACTGAGAAACACGACTTTCGAAGAGCACTGCAGTTCTTTTCTTGCAAAAAAAAGAAATTCAAAATTGACGATTTTAAATAGCAATCTGCCTTAAAAAATGTTATTAGTACGCTAGCATCGCATCAAATCCTTGCCCGAAAACAGTCTGAAATCTCGACCCGACAACGAGAGCGATCACTGCCCGGGGCATTCACATTCGAAAATGTAGTTTTTCTCCTATTAACACATAAGCGACACATGAGTAATAATCGCAACAACAAAACCATCATTAAGGTATCGGAGCGCCAGCACACCTGAATACGCTCTAAATAATGAATTTGCTCATCCCTTAACCGATGGTCCACGAATCAGCGCACTTCCTAGCATTATTAAACACGAATGACGACAGGCAAGTATGGCGTCTTATTCTCCTCTACGCCATGATCGACGAAATCTGCACCAAGAGCTGGAAGCATCCAGTCCATTTGGGGCACGTCTTACTGGACGGTAGGTTCGAATAGGCATGACGAGGAACAGCGACGCAAGAAAAGAGGTGCTTCGCCTCTCTCGCCTCTCTCAATAACTATACCTCATACATCCAATGCAAATTTTAAAAAAAAAGGATGCTGTTCACTTTAAAGGAAACGATACAAATTGTGATTTGATGGCGCAAAATCTCATAAGACGGCCTCAACGTGACGATCTTGAACGAGCCGATAGGTGCAATCGTACGAACTATAACGGATAACGCATAGCCGCTTGGGCGTATTTTGATGAATAAAGGTGGAAATATTGGGCAGCAATAAGTCATCTTATAATGCAGTCGGCAAAACGATGAGATGCACGAGAATGAGCAGAGCACTATGCCGCACTTAGAGACAGGAAATTTGTGGCGCGAGCTCAATCGGAATACGCAAATGTCTTTCATATCAAACTTGAAATCTGATACGAGGAAGCCAGTCGGTGACGCAACGAATGGAAAGCAGCAGTTAGCAATCATACTGCGATCTCTTCATCGAAAATTGCCATTTGTTTGGAATGCCACGAACTGCAACAGCCGAAAGCTTTAGCTTCCTAAAATGATCTACTGTTCAATGGTCGCATGAAGGGTAAAATACTGTATTACTTATGTTTCGAGTTCAGTAAATATGTTAGTCGCATAAAACTTGTGGCATATGCATTCATCGTTCCGACTGAATGTTCGAATTCCCTCAAGTGAATCTTCGGAAGAATGGCAATCAAAGTGCTTAGTAAATAAAAGTTTTTTAGCATTTTATTTTTGCTGAATGAAATTTTCGCCATCGTCTTAAGTAATCCGACTATTTTGTTTTACGGCAGCAGCCCGTTACCATACGCATTATTATACTCGTGAACCGACGAGTCTATTAGGGAGAGCTGTGAAAACAAAGGCGAGTCTCAGAGAGGCGTTTAGTGAGATTGCGCTCATGAAAAACTCGCTAAAATGAGCGCGAGGCGAAACGATGAAATGATCGCGTTTTAGAGAATAAGTTTCCCTCACGGCAGATAGACAGAATATCGCGTGAGAAATTTTGTTACGAGAAATGGATAAAATTTAAAATAAAAAAAAACGCAAATTAAGTGCTTGCACTACGCAACCAAACTGATCACTCAAGAAGCACCCATCGCGCACGCCATTTGTTGGCAGGGACCGTGTTTTTCGCATTCTTAGCGCTTTCTTCACACGGAAAAAGGTGCTGAAACTAACTGTCTCAGGTTGTTCTCTGTTCGCTTAGAACTGTTTGTGCAACGCGCAGCATATTATGCGTTTGCGTATTTCGTAGATACGCTAATATCAACATATGTCACGCATATGTATACATATCTCTTACAACGCTTAATATTATATGTTTTCCAAATGTATGGTGAGAACGTAAAGGCAGAAGTTCCTAATTATAAAAGAACAACATCTTATCTCAGCATGTTTGCTGTTCGTGCAAAACTTGGGTTTTCACGGCGCATTACGACGAAGGGTAGAACATCCGACACAAATACATCTTGCTTTATGTTTGTAATGCGCCTTGGTGAAATTTGGAATATGTGAAGCACACTGTCACGGCATCATATCGTATTGCTGATAGCACGTCAATTAATTTCAGGAAACGTTTTCATTACTTTGCAGTCCTCCGCGTATATTACTAATCGTGCAGTTTGCAGCATTTTGCTTGTGCTGCATGTTCTTATACAGCCATCCATCTGTACTATGCAAATACTTGTGCCTATATAATGCGCGTCATTTTGATGAATGATTTTAAACGAGTAGATAACGTAAGTAAAGAAATGTAGGCTAAGCAAGTACTAATTGCCCTTTCGAGCAGAAAAACGGCGAAAGAAAAACGAGCCGTAAGAAGCTCGCTTAGCACTTCTTCTCTTGCACTGAATTAGACATCAAGGAAATCTCAGTTTGGAATCATTTGCTCACTATGCTCCCTCCTTTTTCCAGTTAACTTTTTGGTTTTAAACAAATTTGGGGGCATTCTGATGTAAAAATCGGACTTCCATTTTTGTTTAGTGGCAAGTGAAACTGGAAACTAAAAATTGACAACACTCCAAACAGATGCGTGAGCCTATAAATCACCGCCCAAATATGGAGAACGACTTCCAGTGATGAACGATTTGGGGAGGTCGATCGCACGGAGTTTGGCGTTTCATGCGTAATCTTCTGTCCTACGACGCTCCAAGGCGTCAATCTCAATAGAAGCTCCCTCCATTCACGTTCTGACTCAGGATGCACATGCTAACAGAGCCTTCGTAGACGAAAACTTCTCCACCAAGCGACCATGCAAGCGTACATTTTGAGATAATCGTTAAACCGCCAGTTTCCTCGCCTCACAGTTACAGAGATTTTAGAAGAGGTGACTGGATTAAGGCTAATGCCATGCTCTCAGGTATCGATTGGAATATATATTTCTTTGAATGTTGGAATATCGAGGCAATATATGCACGTTTCATCGAGTTGTTGAATGTTGTTGTCGATGTTTGCAGCCCATTGGCAACGGTGAAAAGAACCACCCTATCCGTGCCCAGATACTTACAGCGAATGGCAGCCAAAAAACATTTTTTATGTTCTGATCGCCATAAACCAGGTGGGCAAGCGGTATTTTCAAAGTGTGCTAGAAATTTCCATCAGGCTTGTCAGCAGTTTGCAAAAAATCATGAAAAGCGTTTGGTATGTTCCGGGAATCCTAGCTCGTTTTATAGGTACGTGAATAGAAAATTAAACGTCCGGCAAGATATAAGTGTTTTAAAAGATCTGTGTTCGTGCCCTATCTTAGAGGATTGTGTCAAGTGTGATATGTTTGCAACTTTTTCTGTCAGGTCTTTAAGAAAGGCGACAACTTTTTGCCATAATTCCTATTCAGGACAAAACAACGACTGTTAGTCGTAAATGTGAGTGTAGAATCTGTGAGAAACGCCATAGATGAATTGAGCAGCAAAACCTCCCGTACTCCGAATGGAATACCTTCTTATTTCATAAAACCTATTGGAAGACCGCTTTAATTACCCACTTGTTAAAGCAGGCCGCACCTATCTGTGTTGAGAACTACAGCCCGATTAGTATGACGTCCTCAGTATGCAAGGCAATGCATATTATTGTGAAGGACAACTTACTTCAGCACCTCCTGAAAAACAATCTAGTTAAGCCATGCCGGTATGGCTTCTTACCAAGTCGAACAACTATTTCCCAAATTATAACCTCAATGTGTGACTGAATTAGTCCACTGGATGAGAAAATTTAAACGGATGTAGTATATATTGACTATGCTAATGCTTTCGACGTCGTTTGCCACGCTAAGCTGCTGCACAAGCTAGAGGCTTACGGTATTTGTGGTTCACTGCTCTTTAACAGTGGCTAAGAAGCTTTCTGATAAATCGCTGCTTCACCTTTAAGGTAGGGGATTCCCTCTTCGACTATAGCCATCAAGTCAGCTGTATTCCCCAGGGAAGTGTGCTTGGTCCATTGTTGTTCTTATTGTACACAAACGATGTGTCCGATAATTTGTCTAGCGCTTGCAAATCATTTGCAAATGATCTAAAAATATATCGCAAATATATCGCCCTTTACAAAACCCCGCTATTGATTTTCACATTTTGCAAAACGATCTCAATGCCTTCAGCGTTTGGTCTAAATTATGGCAGCTTGATATTTCGTACAAGAAATGCCGAGTTCTCCACGTTAATTTCCATCATGAGTGCTTTCTACGATTGGATAACAAAGTTTTATCGTCTGCGGACGATGTCGGAGTCAAGATTTGTCCTAATTTGTAATGGAACCTGCACTGCACTGAAGTAGCTACGAAAGCGCTGAAGGTGGCTAACTGTATCCTACTACGTGCATTGCAGCACAGATGCATTGAACATTATCGTAAAGCTGCTGTCCCGTACTAGAATGCTGTACGCAAGCATGGTCACCATAGTTGATTGATCAATGACATAAAAATTGTTGAAAAAGTGCAAGAGTATTATACTCGTATGGAATTTCGTAAATTGTTCATGAGACCATATACACCTCATTATATGGCCAGGTTGAAGATATTTAATCTCGAACCTCTGGAGTATCGCCGACTTAAGTTTGACCTAGCACTATGTTTTAAAATTGTCAGAGGTTTCGCTGATATACCCCTAAACAGTTTATTTGCGCATCTTAATCAGCCTGAACGTCGACCCCATTGTTATCATTTAGCATGCAAAACCTGTTTGTTCTATGAACAGTGTCTTCTATTGCTTTCGGTTCAGAGTAGTTCGTGTTTGGAATGAACTTCCCAGTAGAATCGCTGAGGCGCAGAATTTTTCCTTGTTCATGAACCGTCCCGACTCATTTGACCTCAGAACTCATTTGACTCATTTGACCACGTACTCATATGCTTAGCTTACTTTGTTATGCTAAATGATTTTCCTTTTGTATGTACACATGTGCAACTCATTTACTTCCTATTTTTTCCTTATTACATGCGATTCTTTCATGTACGTATGTGCAATTCATCTACAAATGTGCTTGTATGACCGCAATTATGTCGGTACCGTTTTGTTATATACCTTACTGCCCCGTGCAGTTTTCTTCGTTCATATGAATAAAGACTATTCTTCTTCTTCTGCTAGTGCTTTGCAAAGAGCGATTTGATTGCGGTCAAAAGTGGCACTTTTGCAGTCGAAAATGTTATTTTAAGCCTTTCGCTACTGTCTTCTTTTTTGATTTCCGAGGTATTCTATATGGATTGATTCCCTTTGGTCGAAAACATTGAAAAAAATGAATAACTAAACGAATAAATTCCGTTATTTCGACTAACTCATAGAATGTTTCTTAACCTCTCTTGGAATTTCTCTTTGGCAGAATTTGGGACGAGATTCCAACTCATTTGTAGACCGATGCGGTTTTCGTATTTTTGCAGCGCATTTTGACAAAAACAGGGTTTTTGAATGATAAATGCGCAAAGTGGGTAGAGAGAGATGAGAGACTGCGCGAGAATCGTTATGCAAAAGTCTAACGAAAGAGCGCACGTCGATTATATGAAGCGGTCGGTGCCTGTCTCATCTTTGAAAGGGACTTTGCAGAAGCGTTATTGCGACGCTAATTAACACTGCTCATCGCACATCCAATCTGATTTTGTCCTTCTCACCAATTTGTGTCGCAGACCCCAATTCTTAGACTTTTCTTTTTTGTATCATACAAATTAACGACACAAACAACATATCTATTAAAGAAAAAAGTGCGCTGGAAGTGTGCGAATTTCATTTTCTATTGGAAAAGTGCAAAACTTAAGTAGTTATATTAGCATACCTCTTAGGTGGCACTGATAAGTAGGTATATCAGTATGGCTATCAACTGATACTGGTAAACAATACACTGCCTACTATTAATTTGCAAAATATGTGCCGAAAATGTGCCAATGTTGTGACAAATACGCTCATTAAAAACATCACTGTAGCCCACATCAAGTAGTAGAATATCTATTTTATTTTTTTACTTACTGCCAAAAAAACATTTTGCTGTGATCGTCCCAACTAACAATATTTAACTACTGCAACCATGCGTCCTCCTCTGAGTTTTCAACTTAATACGGACTTTTTGAGGTTATCGAGAAATTGTAGACCGCTGATGGCACAGGTGAAACAAAAAGTTTTATGCTATTGGGCGGATTCTCCTGAATATTCCGCAAAATATTCAGTTCCTTCCAACGCATATTTCGTTTAGTTATTTTGAATCAGTTCCCAAAAATTTTGAACGTTCATGTGGCTTTGGTAATTGCGGGGAAAGATTGACTGAGAGCGGAGTGACGTATCCAAATGTGCTCTGGATCACACAATGGCATCTCTCCTCCATCTTTGCCTATCCACTCCCCTCATTCGGAGAACTGTTATCAAGCAAAACCGTGGAACGCGCAGCAAGTTTAAGCGCAGCAACTTTAATGTTCAGGCACATTTCGGTATCTTTTGGTATACTTCAGAAGGAAATATGGATTTTGTAACACAACCAAATGTTTCTGCCCATGCAATACGTCCCGCATCAAACCAACATATTCAGAACTATTGCGCTTCTCCGCTTTACGATTCATACAGACCGCCTATGTTCTCCTGGCACACCAAACCGTAGCACACATCTTAAGGTAAACAGAGCCTAGAGAAGGTGCATCTAATATATTACTGCAAATGAATACATATATGATGATTACGCTCTTCGGTATGCGTAATAAATTGATTTGCTTCAGCTTTCCGATTTCTTCGCCAACTGAAGAACAATTTTAGCTCGTTGATCAGCGCATAAATCAACAAGGCTGAGAGCCTTACCAAAAATCAAATCCACCACCTACGACTGCAAATGCATTTGCTGAGATCAACAGAAAGAACTGTCCCCTCCAACAAATGAAACACTGTCTAGGTGGCAAGGACCAATAATCATGCATGAAAAATCAAGATGCTCTTTTTGTAATCAATTTTGTATGAATGCATAAGGCTTCATTTCTGGACTTATCACTTGGAGGCGGAACTGTTTTTAACGAGCATATGCTGAATTCGACGAGATTGCAGAATTTGCTAAACAAAGAAGAAACGAGAGCTCTTTTTGAGTGCAGCTGGCAAACAAAATATTTTCCACTAATCGAATGAGCCACCAAGGGTGTGACCATTACAGTGCCATTGTACCAAAAAGTATTTCTAAACGGCAGCATACCTTACCCTGCTACAATACAGCGTTCACGATAATTCTTGGATTAAAGCGTGCTTTAGCACTTATGCTAAAAACTGATATCGTAAGGTCACTCATAGCTTATTGCTGCCAGCAAACAACCGAATGACAACAGAAAAAACGCTCTGCGCTTTGAAGTATTGTTGGCACGCTCAAAATTGACAAGAGTGTGATGAAGATGTGGTGAAGTTAAAGAGAATTCACAATTATGCATGTGCTAGTCGTCGAGACCAGTCATTTCTCAATTGCACAACTTCGACAGCTCTAAGATTGATCTGTTCTTGTTGGCACAGCGCACTTTTTCGCTCGAAATTTATCTCGCGGGATTTGCGAACCGCTTAAAGGCCCATAATGCCTCTCCAATTGTGATTTTCGCCTTCTTAACGCAGCAAATTTCCAGAATCGCTTAACTGTTAAAACACACCCTCATCTTATAAAATACCACATAAATACGTAAACGTCAAATGAGCGAGTGAATATAGTCAGTAAAAATTGGAGATTTCATCAGTAATATACTTCCAAAGGTAGAAGATTCGAAAGCATTTCAAGAGGTTTTTGAGTGGTTACCATGACAAATTTTGAATACCATTGAAGACAATTGAGAAACCTAATGGCGGTGATATTAAAAAGTATAGTGCTCATGAGACTGTCGTCACGCAAACCGATGTCATATGAGGACAACTTGGAACCGTGCAATGCCCTTCGCAATGGAGGTCAAACCACCTCATTCAGGAAGCTACACCACCGATCCACTATCGGAAAAACCTGTACGAATCATGAAAGCTAAAGGCACAAACATAGATGACGTAAACGCAAATTAGTTTGCAGTCTAGGTTACTACACTTGAACGTTTCATTGCAGTGAACTATGTGCAGGGACTGTGAGCCTTAACGAAGAGAATTTTTGACACAGCACAACAGCTTTACTTTGGGCATTATCCGCTGCAAATATTGTTGCAACCTTTTTATTGCAGCCAGCATCTGCAAAACTCTATGGAAAAAAGCTAAAAATTTATCTCAATAATGAAAAGTTTGCAACCATATGTAGCTGTTCAGCTGCTAGTAGCAGCTGAAGTTAGATGCGGTGCGATTCAAGGTTATCACTTGATAATCAGCTAATAAAATTGGCACGTTATGCACACAAAACGTAATCGATGATCGGTTAGTAGTTACATTAAACATGCAATTAAAGAGCGCTTGATTCAAATGATACTTTAACAAAAATGACTTCAAACACGACCCCTAGAATACCAACGGTTTGAAAGAAAGGGCCGCAGGAGGGAAGCTTTCCTTTTTTTGACCGAAGCAAATAAAACAAGGGGTGCTATCGCATAACTATTTACCGAATAAGCAAAAAATAACGAAAAAGTGAATGCTGATCGTGCCGAATTTCTTTGTGCATGAACAACGGTTTGATGTATGGTGTACTGCTGGTCAATCTCATCTTCACTCCTCCCTCCTTCTCCTTACAAAGATGCTTGCCGTATCTTTGCCCTTTGGGGAAAAATTGGTGCGCCGTACGCTTGTCATTTTTCCCTTTCAATCTCACCACTGTCGATTTTGGCAAAAAGTACGGTCGGATAAGCAGTCATGTTCAGAGAGCAGCAGAAGTACATCATTTGTGTTATGCATTTTTATTATAGTTCATTTAGCTGTTCAGCTGACAACACCCATTCTATGTAGCACTTATCTGAAAGCGCTGATGCAGCGCAGACTAGGATAACACTGCAGCTTTTGCATATAGCCGCCCTCCAATCTTAATTCACCACATTTCCTAAGACCAAATCTAAAGGAACATTATGCAGAGAAGAGAAATTTGCTGTCCATAATTGAGACACTTTTATGACCGCGAAAGGCAAGCGACAGTCGCTCAACAGGTATTTTTGCTGACCCTCTTGCCTACGGCCGCATTTCATTCTGATGAGCTTATTGCTTTCTACTGTACTTCTCGCTTCCGTCGATTCAAAGAGCAGCCTAATTCCTGAAAGCTATCAAAAACAACGGTCTGGTTTACTAAGAAACTGCGATACTCCAGAAAACGAGAAGATAACAGTTTCTCAGCAGCAGTTAGGCTAATGAGCTACAGATTAAAATTTCGCTTCTTACTGGAATCAAAGAGCGATGCGATGAGAACGATTCACTCGCTGACTATCATAAAATGCGTTTTTATCGGCTCCAGATGTCAACGGTTTCGAAAATCGAGAATGGGAAATCTTCGCGGAGGCGTTTGAGGGAAGCTGTTCGTGGGTGGTAATTCGTTGATTAAATCGCGAGGCATCCGTAGATATTCTCCGTAGAAGTCTCCACGAGACTGCGCTAATAGAGCTTAGCAGTATCAGGCATGACGGCATGACTCCCAACTATACTGTTCGTTTATAATATTCCCACATTTTATATAATGTACATGTTCTCTACCTGTACAACCTTATCACAGTGATCCGTTGATTAACGAATGACTCTTTGGCCAGGTTCACTAATCAAATTTCTTTACCAGAAATAAAGAGGTGGTGATAAAATTTAATTCGCACTTTTCTGGCATAATTTAGCGAATGGCCGGAGTTGCAAAATAGCGCACAACGGAACTAGCAACAGCACGAATGAACAGATTATAAAGAGGACGAGAGGCACATATATGTGAAGCAGTTTAAGTGAGAATCCCACTATCTTAGCGGAAAAACAATTCCATTCCGGTAAATTTATGATCATTGGCTCTTATTCGTCGGTGTGCTATCCAAAGAACACGATTCGTCAAGATATCACTTTCCACGAGGAACACACTAACTACGCAAACAACAAAGGTAGTCATCGAACCCTTAGGTGGCTCAATTAAATACTGATGTACCAAGGGTGGCACTGGCATGTTTCAGTAAGGTCAATCCAGAGTGGCATGCTTTACTGGCATTAGTTCCGATGCAAAACAACGTTAATTTAGAAAGTGGCCCTCTTAGAAAGAAGTATTCATGATGAACGTCCTAGTGGTTGATGCCCGCTGGTGTTGGTTGCTTCAGTGGAATGCTCGTTAAATTTATTACTTCCAGAGGGATTTTCAGATGCGCAACAATTAAAATACTGAGATAAAGAACATCGCAAACTGTAACGGAAAACCAAAGAGCAATGAAAAGAAGAACACTTTCCAGTTGAAAGATAAGCGAGGTATGGATGGGAAGATTTGTGATAATGTAGGTACTGAATGAAGGTTGCAACATAGGCAAAGTGGTGAGGAGCATTAACTAATAGGTAGTGCAATGAGCTTTCGAACAATTGTGATAAAAACTATGGGGAACGCATGGCAGGTGGTTGCCATGAGATTCGCTCTGTCCGCCCGGTCGCGCAAGATAAAAAATAAATTTTGCGTTATACGCATTGTGTTTTAATTGAACCGATCGGTCATGCGAGTCGTTCAGAAAAAGTTCTTGCCAATATCTCGCAAAACGAACCTTCCTTTTGTGAAGGAACGGCGTGAAAATTGTTAAATGCGTCGCCTTATAGTAAAGAATATAACAGTTCGAAAAACTGAAATTACTGAACAGAGGCAACGATGCGCCATAATTCGCTCATTGCGCATATGACCTGCAAAGACACGCTAGACACAACGAGAAGAATTTAAATGAACAATTGGTTATTGAGAGACACAAGAAAATCAGCATTTCCCTAATGGTAGTTCGTGGTTATCACTAATCGTACTGTTCGGGTAGTTGTGCTCGACAACGGTAATTTTAGGAAACCATGAATTTCCTTATCAGCGTGGCTATATTAACAATTCAGCGTTCTATTTTCACGCCGAACACAATAGCGCCACTCATGCATCTAAAGCACGCGCTGTGTCGAAATGAGAGTAGAATGAGTCACTGCATACTGACCTATTCTCGACATGACAAACCAAAAATTGATTGCTCCGTATGGTAGAATGAGCGTAAACGATGCATCTAACATACAGTTTGTCAATGTGGTGATAACCGCTGATAAGATTAATAGTTCCCTCCTGTCACTGAGCGCACTGTTTTCAATGAAGTTTGCAAAGGCCTCAGCGATCACCTGGCATGAATCCTCGAGGATGACTGTATGGGACGGTCAAAATCATTTGCGCACAAAGAAAAATTTGTGAATGAGCGCATTCCAACGATTGCGTTCGATCATGGCAGAGGGCATGCGCTATCGGTTGCCCGTGGTAAGTGTGCCGAATTAACATCGAACAGCTGAAGAGCTGAACCTATCGAACAGACATATTTTCACAGTTACAGACCGTATGCGAAGCTTAATGAATCTGATGCGCTTTACAAATGCACATTTATAACAGTTCCTTCGTCACCCCTCGACGTTGAAGGCAGAGGATGCGAAATGCCGAATTGCACTCGTAGTACCTCGTAGATGTATTGAAGGCGAATCAGAGAACAAGAAAAAAAGATCGAAGCAATGAGAGAGTCGCATCAGCATGGAGGCGTTAAGTACTGGATGAGCAGCGGAATGAGCATGTTGATCTGTTGCAGTAACGAGACGAAAGGAGACGTTTTCTCTAAGTGCATTGCTTCCGTTATGTGGACCCACTGCACTCAGATTTTGGCGACATCTGATGCAGCCGGCAGCTAGTTTTTCATAGGACACATTCAAACCTCATTTCGCCTTGATTTCGACTTGTTCAGGGTGCGAAGCCAAACCTATGAGTAAATACTGAAGTTCTGATCGGATCTTTGCTTCCTGACTTTCCAATAGAATTCTACCTTTCAGCGGGTTGGATTGCACCGTCAAAATTCTCTTCTCTCGACCGCAAACTGCCGCTTTAAACTTCGATGATCTCATTGTTTGATGCGTTACTCGACGGAGGAAATTTTATGCACTCCACTCTTGGATTCTTCTGTTTACTCTCCCTCATCATTCCCTCGTCGACAACACTTTCAAGCAGAACACCACATATTACCCCTTACGAAACTTCTTTATTGCATTATTACATATAGAAGTGAAATGGATACTAGGTCTGTCAACATCATATGCATTTGGTATCGTACTGTGAAATTTTTGATCTCCCTCATGGGTAATATGAGTTATGTTTTAAGCAGCTACTGCTTTCGGAAACAAGTTCCATGTGAAAAAAATACCACCAATAATGAAACTGTTGCTTAGACGATATGAGCATACGAATCTCTTCGTGTACATTACGCAAACATCATTTGAAATTTGTACCAAAAGCTCCGAAAGTTTTTTCCATTTCGGAAGACGCGTCCGAAGCAGTCAGCCAACGATGATGTATATGAGATTACCGACGACCTGAGGGCTCAAAGAGAAAAGATGAGTCCAACTGCACACCATGAAACCATGATTACCTTCAGAATTTCTTTTAGAAGGAAGAAATGCTTTTAGAAATAAAAAAGAAAGACAAATGATACTTTCAGATAAATTGAAGTATCCTTAATGTTCTATAGACGAGCACATGTGAGCATACCATAGAGCGATGGTGCTATACGCAGCAATTTGAGTGCCTTGCGACTAGTATATGCTAATTATGGAAGCAGCCAACACAACATCCGCTAAATAAGTGGACAAGGTATACACGGAAGTTAAATGAGGTTGGTCGAGAAACAGAAAACACAGTTATATTGCTAGTATGATGAAAGGGCGAGCAGAGAAATGTGGCAGTGGTTATCTAATAAAACGGCCTGGAAAGCCTGCCGCTCCAACGTTGCTTAAAATGAGATCACCGAATATCTTCTTATGATGGAACGTCACGAGTATGAAAAGAGAGAACAAGCTAAAAAGTGTTAAGATCAGCGGGGACTCGAAGCCCGATGATATACTCGCAAAACAATACCATTCTTCGCATCTCCTTTCCCATAAAAAACAGTCCACTGTGTTGTAGTTATACTCAGGTAAATTACGCGAACAGATCGTATAATACATGCTCGATTGCCATTCTGGATGCAAGCTCGATGCTAGCCATACATCAGGGGCACCGTTGACCGAAAAAAAACAACAACAATAACACCCGACTGGCCCAGTAGATTCTCTTCATCGGAGCAACAATGAGTGCACAGTCCGTAATGCGAGTCTCAATAGATGCCACTCAGAGCGCGAAAGTATGTTGCGCTTCCACGTAGGTACAGCAAGTAAACATTGGGTGGTGATTGAATGGAGTGCGAATCTTGAAAAGTTTTGAATGGGCGGCATTTTTGAACGGTTGTTTCTTTGCATTCTCACAGCGACCGTTCATGCATATGATATGGTAGTTTCGACTGGAACAATGGGTGCGCTAGGTACAGCTTTGGTCTGCGTTAATGTTTTCTTTTCGGATTACCGCCTTCGGTCAAGCAAAAAGCTGCCGAGGTTATAACATTACCAGGCTTTCTTCAAGCTGGAAGGATTTATTCGAGTGAGATAGAAAGGGAAAGAGTGTTGAAGAAGGATACTTTTTAGAATCTTCCGAGTGGCATTTTAACCATGGGAGATACTTCCATTCCATAGTATTTTGAAATGACGATGGTGTGTTGACGGGCGTCATTTTTCGGTAGGCAAGTGAAGTGGTGAGTATGATTGAAGTGGGGCTGAGATGAATAGAGTTCATTCGTGGCAATATGGCAGCTTTTGTCATAGTTTCATGTATGGCTTTCGAATGCAACAACGGGCGATCGATTGCATCAGCTACTGATATGCTTACGTATGAAAAGATGCTCCAAAAGTATAAGCAATAAAAGCGCACGCACGTCTATGCATAAGTGCATTTATAAACAAATAAAGAAGTGTTGGTAGAGATAAATGTAAATTTTTATGATTGCTTTATTCGCACTACAATTCTGACTATGCGGATGATCAAGCAGAATTTGTATGATGATGCAATTCAAGCGTTTTCACAAAGTGAGTACAAACGACAGAAGTGCAAAACATAAGCGTTTGTCGGCGATGGTTCTACGAGGGAAAAGTTACAAAAATGAGGGTGGGGCTGTATAGGACAGATTAATTCGTGTTCTGTGGTGGGCAATAATGTGGTACGCGGGTCACTTGCATGTGACTGAAACAACTACAAAAATGCACCACCACTACCTCCGCAGGAAACGCTTCATCGCGTGGAAATACCAGGATGGAAGTGTGCTGCAGTTTTAGCGATGGCACAAGTGTTGCATGGTACAAAAATTAGCCATATCTCAATCAGCTTCCGAAACAAAAACGGTAAATCAAAGTGATTCCTTCCCACTGGTACACATGCACTGCATCATTTTCAAATCCGCGCAAACAAATATTCATCTGGAAGGAACAGTTCATCAGAGACTGCTATTTGAAAACTCGCAAATTTTCAACGCATGGTTTTCGGTTGGCCTTTTAGTGCTACAGTTAGATTATATTATACTTTCTCGGTTATATGATGCGGTACGGTATTTGGGTTCTAAATTTCATTTAACAGTCGCACTTTGCTACCTAGAAAACTTCTTAAATTGTGTTGTATTATACCACATAACGCCTCAAAAATTTGGTGGACTCTACTGTTCAAAATTCTTCAGATATGCTCTTATACTACGCTATACCGCACCAGAGATTCATAACCTGCTCTATTCATAACCTGTACTTTAACATGGCAAAGTATACGTTAACGTGGTAAAGCATACATAGGGCTGCGATACAGAGAAGTTTTACACGGCATATTATCAGCGCTGTTCAAAACGATTGCTTGACGCAGACAGATCCTATGGAGGTCGAAATAGTGAATGTAAGAACTGTGAGTCGTAGGAGTTCTGCGACCTAGCTGGACGTGAACGGATAGAATGGCGCGTTTTCGCTGCGTGAAGGAATTCTAAAATATTTTTACCGCTCATAATACATAAAGTTCGCTGAAGCACACCATTCTTTATTTCTAACATCTCAAAGCTTATACCTTTCTCATACGATCAAACTTAGTCAAATGTCATGTCACTGCAGACTCATTTATCCACTGCACTTCCCCACTATGTACTCATAGTAAACAGCTACTCGCCGAGTTTCTCTACCGGTTTTGCCCATTTAATCAAGTCAAAAATCCTGGGTGCTAAAATGCTGATGCTTGGGTAACGATAGCTGGTTTGCATATGGTCAGAGGAAATTAATCTTCAGGAACTATATGGAAGCGCTCCATCCTATTGCAATTTTTTTGAAACGCCTACGAAGCCTTGAGGCACTCGAATGATCTGTTTTTCGGATTTGCATATAAACGTTAAACTATGAAAAAACATTATTACTTTGAAGGGATAAATAGTTGCGGTGGAGAAGAGGGATACCGAAGCGTAAAGTTGAAGTTCCAATCAGCGCATTTCACTTGAGGTCCAACCTAGCCTATTCATTGCAACTTTGTGACGAAATCGAAGAAGAGATGCAGCCTGTAGAGCGTAACACACCTGAATGAGCATCAAGATCTGCCAATTCGAGCATCAAATACGCAGGGTATATTGATTAGCGATCCGAAATGTGAACGAAAAAGGACAAATTGTGCAGTGGAGAAGCGAAAGCACTCGGATTTCTAGCATGAACCGTTGTCAGTGCGGCATTCATTGGCTGACGCGAATACCAACCGATATGCAAAAGTAATAGCCACTTAAGATCGCTCTTGTCGCTCACACCTCAAGTTGTGGTCGGTTCGACAAGCGATTGAAACAGTTCACTGAAGCGTAAAATTTACGCGGTTTTGGTGCTTTCATCGTCGAAAAGAACATAAGCGTCGTAAACGGTTCAGAGACATTGGCAGCTGACTGATTCTCAACAATATCGCTAAGAAAGTGCTAATGGAGCGCGTCCTGATGTAACGTTGAAACATGCTCACAGATACCAGTGAGCATGCCACAGATCACAGCAACTGCAAGCACGGCATCGCCTTCGTTGCTGCTGAGATGAACGACTGCGTAACGAGTTGCTTAGGCTGTTTGGAATATTTTTTTTTCGCGCAGCGTAAGCGTTTTGAAACGGCCTTCTTACCTTTTGAAGCTGATCGAATTGACGCAATGTTGTATTCTTGTGTTTGTGGTTTTGCTGTCGCAGGTTGTGCTTTGATCATAGCTTGAAAGGTCGAAACTTTGCAACAAGAGGAAGTTGCATTTTTTTTTCTTTTTTGACGCGCTTTAGTCACATCTTTAAAACGAGGAAATCAACAATATGAAGAGATCTCCTCCATACGTTAAAAAGAATCTTCGTGAGAGGAAAAAAAAGCGTAATGATATTCGTAAAAGAAATAACAAATTTCAAAGTAAAGTGATTAACGTATGGACAGTGATAATTTGGTAAAATTAGAACAGTTATAGAACATTGCCATAGCAAGCATCACTGCGCTGTTCATGCGTTAGATATGTACGTTTGTGTATACATCAAAGTATAATTTATTCGATGTTCCAGTCTAAATGAAGTGATTTTGTATCACATGTATACAACCACAGTGCACAACCATCATAGCTCATCCTTCCCGGTTTGGTGACTTCGACGAACCCCACGGATGATATCGTAATCATATTCGTTCATCAATTCCCAGAACGCAATATTCTCTTCGAGAAACCCCTCTTGTACCTTTGATTCCGGTCGAAATCGCATATGCCTCAACGGATGCTCAGCCGTGACTGGCTCCCATGGATATTCTTCGGTGCTTGGCGTCCTGCAAACATCATTTTACTGGCAAAGATTGTGGTGCATTCCGGTCCAGTCTTGTTTAGTTTAATGACTTGCGGCTACCCCAGCAGTATGCTCTCTTTGGCATCGCTGATGGAAATTGTCTATTGTACACAAAGGTCAAGAAATTCTTGAGCACGTACTATGGCATGAAAACACAAACAGAATAGAAAACACAACCGAGCGGTTATTCTTTCATTTTCCATCTTTAGTTCAATAAAAGATCTATATGGAAATGCGCAGAAATGATGTGATTTGGTGAGTGATCTCGAATCGACAGACTGATGGGATCATCAGAGCGATCCGATCGGAGGAAACGACAGCGAAATTATGTGAAAGTGGAAGGGCAAGCACTTCATTTCAACATCGAAAAAAGTATATATATATATCGACATGCTGAAGATTTTTTACCCCTTCCATCACATATTTTCATATTTACCCCTTTTTCACAGGATGCGTCGATAAAGTGCAACCCTCTCCTTCTGAGGTATGAGCACTACAGAAATAATGGTTTATTTTTAGCGGTATAGGCTGCTAACACTTTTATAACTGGATAGCGCTTTATATGGTGCCAACAGTAAAGCAGAGAGATGAAGAAAATGCAAAGTTGTTAAATGGGAGCCTGATGGCCATTTGCGTTTTGTTTGTACTAAGAGCATGCAAGCTTAGTGGTTACTTAGGCTGTTGGCAGTGGATTAGTATGAGTCTTTCGAGAGCACTATTTTCACTGCCGACTTCCATCCGCAGCGTAACTTCGTTGCCTCAACGAACGCATTAAATATGATCGGACAGCGCTAACTCATTTCGTGTGAAATAGTTGTTTGACACGTTAGTGTAGTCCGCCAACAAAATGTCTCACTTATCATTCCATAATCTCTGATTTTACTTGAGCTCTTTCCAAATTACATTCACTGATTTCCAGTTGCGACAACTGCTTGTCACAACACTACACTGAATCACAGAACACCCACCGAAGAATGCTGATCCCGAGCAGAATCCAGTTGCAAACCGGGCAGACGAAATTTACTTCATTGTGCTCCTTGAATGTAATGATGCGAGGCCACAGATACCAGTGAGCATGCCACAGATCACAGCAACTGCAAGCATGGCATCGCCTTCGTTGCTGCAGAGATGAACGACTGCGTAACGAGTTGCTTAGGCTGTTTGGAATTTTTTTTTTTTTCGCGCAGCGTAAGCGTTTTGAAACGGCCTTTTTACCTTTTGAAGCTGATCGAATTGACGCAATGTTGTGATTTTTTTTTGCCTTTATCCTTTTTTTCCTCTACTTCCACATGACTGCCTCACTTCCGAAAGAGTTCCCCATTATTAGCCCCGCCTGTAAATTTCTGAATGGGAAATGCGAAATTTCTGAGAAAGGAGTGCTAAAATTTTGAGCGCACTAGGTCGAAGAAAGACGGTAGCTACGGCTTCTTGAAAGGGTCGTCCGACCACCAAATCATAGTGTGCGTCAAGAATATCCGTTGGATCGCCAGTGAAATGCATATATTTCCGGATGCCTAAATATTTTGATTTTGAGTTTGCATCATTAACACAACTAGTTGCGCGACAGCAAAGACGCCTATCGTTTTTACCTCCCTTCTTAGTTTCGGCCTTGAATTGACAGATATCACTGAATATGAGCAGTGCAATTCTTCTAGGATGTCCAAGAAGTGGAGCAACGGCTGATGTCCACACGTGCCGACCGTTTGATAATCGATCTTTCACTTGCGATCAAAACAGCAACTCTCCGCGCTGATTTGTACGGATGTGCTCTTATACCATGAGTGTTTCGATACTTACACCCAGTTGCTGTGGAAGGTTTTATTGAGTGGCTAACGAAGAAGGAATTAGAGAGACACTGATCAGTCATACCCGTATTTCGCGAAATGTGTGAATGTCTCGAGAATAGCTCTTTGCAGTTTCAATTCATCTTCGTTTACCACAAAATCGTAGAATGGAGAAACGCCAAACATATACGGGTATTCATGAAGATGAGTTGCTCCTGCAAATATGCATGCAATGAATAATTTATGTTTTATAACTCTGAGCAACACAACTGGTCAATGTCTACGTCTTCCACTGTCGTTCTGTTCATTAGACAACGAAGCAACCGCATTGCATGTACGAATAAGCCAATGTCTTGGTTTGATGAGCAATGGTTTTGGACGAATTCAAGAATTCAAATTTCACTCGACGAGATTTCTCCTAGTTCACCTACAGTAATCGAGCATTATCTTTACAATATTGTTTTGGGTTTGCTATATGTGTGCAAAAGGGAAAGTGAAAAATGAGAAAGAACCGCTTACGGAGGACATAGCAAAACCCTACTAAGAGCCATAGGGATCAAAACAAGCGCCAAAACAATTATCTGCAAGTGGACAACTCTTGTAGCAGTCTAGTGATGCCATCGTACCAGAATTTTTTGGAACGATACTGTACTTGTACTTCCCCTCCAAAAATGGCATTGTACCGTACTAATACCACCCCCTGAAAAAACTGATCGTATCGTACTTGTACTGTACATGGCGGCTGAGATTTGGTACGATACTGTGCCGACTATTTTGGCCTAAAAAGTACAATACTTATGCTGTATTTTCAGCACCTGCGGTTTTTCTTGACGCGCATGAATAAAGGTGCATAGACTACTTTATTGCTAAGTGAAGAAAACCAAAACAGTGCGAACCAACCGACAAAAGAAAATGGCCACTGGTTGAAACGATGAAAAGAAATGGAAAATTAGCGAGAAAAGATGAAAAAATATCCGCGGTCGGGGTAAAAACCGGTCGAAATACCTGTTTGTTTTGAGCCTTAATGGAAAGCGCTTGAGCAAGTCACCGTACAGGCATGAAGCACATAACAATTGGAGAATGCACGGAACAACCAAAAGGAGAGATCAGAAACACGAGGATAGGGAAGACACCGGACACTTGCAAAACATCGCACCCGCACAAAGTGCAACAGTTGGGGAATGAACCGCAAAACAAGAAGGCGAGATTGAAACACAGGGCTCAGAAATAAACGCTGAACACTTTTTTTGCAACAGCACACACATATATCAGAAGCCCAAGGAAATGTTTACGCGAACCACATTCCTTCCTTGAAAGGAGAGAGATGTGCCATTATAGGATCTATGTATATGAGTGGAGTCTTCATTCATGTAGGCATTGAAATTGTTACGCCAGCCTTTTCCTCCGAAAGCTAAAGCTAAAAGCAGGCGAAAGAACCCTGACAAAAAGGACCGGAAAATTTCGCGTACATGTAGTGCAAACATCTTTATTTAGAATACAGAAAGCATGCAATCACACATCCAAAAGAATAAATACACAAGAAAGCCACGATACATGCGTAAGTATAAACATTGGAATTTAGTATAAAAATCTTTTCCCCAAGTGGAATTTAGCTCAAGTTGAGTTATCGGTTGGGTTTTTATGTTTGGTTACCTTCGAAATCTGCCCAAAACCTAAGTGAGTAAATATTCCTCTGTCTGTGCTGCTCCTCTTCGAAATCATGAATTTCGTCCTCGCGGGAATCAAACAGGTCACCGTCGGAGCAGGCCGAAGCATTGTCATCTTCGTCGCTTGAGATGCTTACTGCTGTTACCTCTTCGCAGCCAGCGTTTCCTGTTTCACCGTGCAGCACCTCGTAGTCATTTTTAAACGCGCACACTAAGTTTGCGCCTGAATCTGCTACCACTCTGTATATTGAGGATTCGTTGATGCAGACGCTGTTCAGGATTTTAAGGTAGCCTCGTTTAATCGTCTGCGCATCGTGAAGCCTGTTCCGTCTGTTCAAACCGAAAAACGCATTTTTGAGAGATCCGTCTCCTACGTAATGTATCGTTGCAGCAATGAACGAATCCTTAATACACATTCCGCTCCAAATGTCAACAGTGACCGATGCTCCAACAGATCCTTCCACTTCCCACATAATCTTCTCCTTGATCACTTGTAGTGGCCCGTCCAAAAGCGAGCAAAGGCCTCCTCGTGAGGTGGGCAGGGCGAACTGCGGATTCAGCACGGCTGTATACTCGCGAAACTCATGGGTGAGGAACAAGCTTAGAGAGACATTCGGTAGGGCCATCAACTTTTGGAGGTCACTTGCGCACCGTTTTCTTTCGGCGCTATCCTGTGCTCCCTTACCCGACATCCTCCACGACTCTTCCGGCGTTGTCGAAGGCGCTGCCCGCTTTACCGGCTGTTTGCGATGGCTGAGTGCTTTCACCCGCTCTGCATATTCAGCTTCATGTCGCGCTTTCAGGTGTTTCACGGCATTCGTCGTGTTCTGGCCTACTAGTTCGCGCCCAGCACACCTCGAACACTTTTAGCCTCCCTGAACCACTTCGTAAAGTTGCCACACAGGGTGAGACAGGCTACGAGAACTACGTTGTTGCAGTGCAGTCTCAGGCTCACTCATTTCGCGCGTGTGTGAAGTCAGCGGCAGAACGATATTGAAAAGGGGAAAGTATGCACATGAGATTCTGATGATCTGAAGTCACCGCTAAAGTTGTCAATGAATAAGGGGATAAGATATGAATAATGATTTCAAATTTAAAACGAATGTGAAGTACGCGAAGAAATAATTTGAATTCAGACTTTAAGGTCACCTCAGTATATCTGTTCAAGTAGAATTCATAATTCTTATCGTCGGGTTCATCGCGTTTTACATAATGTTGCACGAAACGATTGCGAACTTCAGTCGTTTGTTGACCAAAAATCGCCTCCGGAGCGATTACGCCGTTGATGAATTCTATTAGATCGTCCTCCCCGTAATTCGCATAATCTTCGGGTTTGACGAGCAACTTATTGATCGGTTTGAGGTTACCCTCGGTTGCTGCAAATGGCATTTTTTAAAAAAAGAACGAAACGAAAGATGTGAAGCCGAAGAAAGGATAAGGAACAAATGAATGAAGGCATTATTAGTTTAATCGAGTTTCACGTAACGCATAACCGAACAACACGGTCCCTCAATCGGTCCTCAGTTGAAGGCACTAAGAGTGATTTCGAAACGGCCAAACAACGTTTGGGATACTGTGTTCAAAACAATGAGGTCGGTGCATTTATTCCACGGTATTATTACCGACATCACATCATCGGGATAATCAAACTAAATCGGTGACGTGGTCACTTAATCTCGAGCTAGTTTCATTACCTTAAACTAGTCGATAACAGCTTTTTCAGCTTCCTCGACCAAATTTTTTCAGGCGTTGTGCTGATGCTAAGAACGTTAGGCAATAATGGGTAACATTGCCAACATTAGGCAATCCATCAGTGAGAGTTGTACATACAAGACGATAAATAGATACACGGGTGAATTATAGCGCAAGTTAACGGTGCACCGTGCATTTGTAGCCATTACAGTATGGTCGATTGCATTAGCGATTTCTTATTGACAGTATGGTAGGCACCGTTTTCAAGAAATAGTTGGATGGCATTGTTTCGCAATTACAGCTCTGAGACACCTTGATGATGGTTAATGCCTCCTCAGCGGTTCACTTGAAGTTTTTTAAGCAAATAGCTCGATGTGTACCTATCGATCAACAACGAAAAGAAAACGGCATCAGGAAACGTTTTCGTTGCAGCAATGAACGAATCCTTAATACACATTCCGCTCCAAATGTCAACGGCGACTGATGCTCCAGCAGATCCTTCCACTTCCCGCGCAATTTTCTCCTTGATCACTTGTAGTGGCCCGTCCAAAAGCGAGCAAAGGCCTCCTCGTGAGGTGGGCAGGGCGAACTGCGGATTCAGCACGGCTGTATACTCGCGAAACTCATGGGTGAGGAACAAGCTTAGAGAGACATTCGGTAGGGCCATCAACTTTTGGAGGTCACTTGCGCACCGTTTTCTTTCGGCGCTATCCTGTGCTCCCTTACCCGACATCCTCCACGACTCTTCCGGCGTTGTCGAAGGCGCTGCCCGCTTTACCGGCTGTTTGCGATGGCTGAGTGCTTTCACCCGCTCTGCATATTCAGCTTCATGTCGCGCTTTCAGGTGTTTCACGGCATTCGTCGTGTTCTGGCCTACTAGTTCGCGCCCAGCACACCTCGAACACTTTTAGCCTCCCTGAACCACTTCGTAAAGTTGCCACACAGGGTGAGACAGGCTACGAGAACTACGTTGTTGCAGTGCAGTCTCAGGCTCACTCATTTCGCGCGTGTGTGAAGTCAGCGGCAGAACGATATTGAAAAGAGGAAAGTATGCACATGAGATAATACGTGGACGTGAATTCCATTTGCCGAACTTTAATTTGTTTTCATAAATCCACAGTTGTGAGAAGTGTTGTGTCCTAGAGGGTGCCCAATAAATGCCGTCTTTAAAAGAAGAACACATTTCCTCGCATCAAAAAGAATGCTATATAGGATATTCAAGCAAAAACAATTACGGCGTACAAATGAGGAAGATGGCAGAACAAACCAGTGCCGCGAACATAACATGAAGAACTAGAAGAACTCTTTATACATAGGCTAAAGAACTATTAAAAAAACCTGCGAATGGGGACTATACTACGCGCCTATTGACATTGCTGAACATCTAAAATGGTAAAGTCAGATGTCAATTTCTCAAATGAATAATTCGTCCCCGTCAGTCAATTGTCGAGTCGAGTCGGGAACCAATGGTGAAATTTAAAACTGTGGGACTGCGGTAACGCTAATCTTCATCGGCCGCGAGCGAAGTACATTTTAAGTATAAGTACAGTCAAAAAATGGCACGATGTACTTGTGCTTTTTTCCGAAAAATCGGTACGATACTCCACTTGTACCACCCCTCCGAAAATCACACTGTGCTGTACCAATACTGTAATTGCGATTTTAAATTTTGTAGGATACTGTACCATACCTGGTATAAGTACAGGTACAGTAAGAAAAGTATTACACTTTTTGGTACGATGGAGTCACTGCTTGTAGCACTAAAAAGGACGACAGCCAGTTTTCCTTTTCAAGTGCAAGGCTGAGTGAAAGCAACTGTGATCATGTGGAAATTTAAAAAAAATCAGCCAATTTTGGCCAAGACAACCAAAAAAAAAACAGAGCTTATTCCTTGCAAGTTGCAGTTTGTGAAGAATGAAATTTAGCACCAATGTTCTCTCGTACTCTACATATTCAGATGTTGCTTTACATGACAAACACAGTACTTGCTTTACTCACCTTTTACAGGAGCGTTGTCTTTGAATGCACCAACATTGTGATGGTCGTTAAAATAGAACCATACTGGCCACCCGTCGGCCACCTTCGCATTTTTCATACGCAAACAGGGAATGTTGAATAACGCATCCGAGACCAGCTGCAAGCACATCCTAATGCCTTTACCACCAATAAAATGAAAGGTTCCGCTGAATTATAAATGCGCACCTATGCACCGTTATTGCTTGTATTTTCTTAACGTTTATTCAACTTAATCTCCACAGCGTTTACGCTTAATATCTGAGAATGCGAAATCGCATAATAATGGAAGTGTTCAGTTAATTTCTCGTATAAATGAATTCTCTGATTTCTCCTATGAGTGTAGGATTCCTAAAAGGACACAGCTAGACAGGGCAAATGATGGGGATCGTCTAGAGGACGCGATAAGATTGAGGCAGGTGAAAGAAGTCCGAAATTTTGTAATAAAAACGGAAGAATTTTGAGCTAGGAAGTGAAATTTACGTGCAATCTATGGAGACATTTTTGAAAAACACAAAACCACAACTGGACGTGTTGTGAATCTTTTCTTTGTCGGGCACATCGGAGAAGCGACGCTCACACACGCGTCAGCACCTCGGATAACATGCCACACATTTTTCTTGAAACTTTAAAATGCGAAAGAACTGCAGAAAATCTTGCAAAAACATTAGAAAAGCAAACTTTCCGATATTCTTTGCATCATTTTGAGCACTTCTTTAGAATGAGGCGCCACAAATATTTTTTATCTGCGTTCACTGCCGCAAGGATGGTTATTACGATTCCTAAAACTCTTACTTCAGAGTGCACCAAACAGTGCATGATGCATCTCATGGGAATACCGCGATGTTGTTCGTTTGAATACGATTCACACAATGCGAACATTGAAGCAACTATCGCATCTGATGATCTGAAGTCACCGCTAAAGTTGTCAATGAATAAGGGGATAAGATATGAATAATGATTTCAAATTTAAAACGAATG
>JPKZ01000075.1:128961-159403 GCA_000803305.1 Toxocara canis | reverse complement strand
TAGCTTAGTGAATAGGCCATTTTAGCGCTTTGCCTCAATCTTTTCATGCACAAATATATGAAAAAAATATCTACAATACTCGAGCTCAGTTTACACAGTTTTCTATTACAATCGCCTCATAACACACTTTCTATTATTGCAGAAGTCGGATAATGATGAGAAGTTCTTATAAAGGATTTTAATTGCACTCTATCTTTTTCTCCCCGTCTTATTACGCTTTTATTTGTTATAATATTTGTAAGAAAAGTTTGAATGCCAAATAACAATCCATTTTTAATCGCTGATCGGCTGCCTATATTACGATTTCGTTCATTATTTTTGTTTGGTTTTTCATCATTCAAATGCCGCTATTATCTTGTGATTAACAGCTCAACAAATCTACCGAATACGTTTTGCATTTTCCAGAATATTCTTCGGTGGCAATCATCTCTATGTGTTTGTAAATCCGAATAAGAGAGCGAAAAAGGATGTGAAAATCACATACGATATGGCACAACAGGAAATCGCTAAGTGCTCTGGTCTAACAGCTGGATTTGTTGACGGAGATGGTGGCAATAAATCGACAGGTGATTTATAATTCAGACAACAAAAATTTGTTTGATTTTATAGCTCTATATAAAATTCGAGATCTGTACAAAGACAGTAAGACAGTAAGTAATCTATGCAAGCTTCGAAAGACGCTCATTTTTCTAGAATGAAGAAGAAGGCAAAAAAAAGAACAATTTTTATTTGCAGTTAGTTGCATTCAATTTGGAAGTCGTCGAATCTAAGCTTTCCCTATTTCTTTTGTCACTATCAGAAAAGAAAGGGCTGTATCACCTACAAGATACTCAACACGCGGTGCAATGCTAATATTGTAAAGTAGAGCACAAGAATTTAATATTTTCGATCGATCGCGTTTTGGTCGGGTCGCGCTTCAGTAATGCCGTTTCTTCCACTATGCAAATGAATAATGGCTATCAATGGAATGACTTATTCAAAAAGCGTATTTCAGTTTTTGAGCTCTCTTATGATGCTGTTTCAGCTGAGCTGATCCTCGAAGAAGATCTGATTAACTTGCTGCCAAACGTTTATCGAGCCAATTCGATGAGCAAAGAACTGAAGAGGAATGTTAATTTCGAAATAGCGCTTGTTGCTCCGGAAGCTCGAGGACTCACCGACGGCCTTACGGAGGTGGACAGTTCATATTGTTTATTCGAGACTAGGATGATATGCGTAACGTGTCATCATCTATGCATCCAACTGTGAAGCTGTACATTACCAACCCCGTTCAGTAAGCAATAGCGAATGCAGGTTTAATTTTGCATGGATTCCATTGAGCCGGTCCCAATTTACAGGTGGCTGGGGGGGGGGGGGGAGGGGGTAATTTTTCAGCAGCTTTGCAACAGTTTTCGGGAGGTGTACTAATGACGAAGCGAGAGTATAAAAGAAATAGATTAATGTTTTCCTTTTCTAGGAAATATTCTTTTTTGTTGGGCGTTTTTTTAATTTGTGAAAGAATTTGATTTTAGCGAAGAATGGCGAAAAAGGACCCATTTTTACTTGTTATTAGGGCAGATAAAAGTGCGGGTTTCAAAAACCCATTTGTCATATTCGTTTCAAGGTTCACGAAGAACGCGCCCCCTATTTCTATTTGCTGTTGCAGGAAGCAGAAATGAAAAAATTCTGATATTCTTTTCTTGACGATTAGCTTTGTATGACTAGTTGATGCGAATATTACTTATCGTCATGATCAGTACTCCTTACTAGCTAGGGTTAAAGACTTCCAGCATGAAAGTGACACAGATATAATTCGTTCTTTGATTTCTTCTTGTTCAAAATTAACCCGTATTGCTACGCTATCCGGGCACCTGTAAATGATTCAAACAGAATAGGATGATAAGAGCGAAAAACTAATCTATCTTAAAGCACGAACGTCTCTGACTGTGTTAACTACATTACAAAAACTAAATTACTGCTTTAACTACATTAAACACTACATTACAAAAATGCAATCAGCTTTTCACAAATTAGTTAGCATTTATTAGTATGATGCAAGCCTACCTATCGACCAGTGATTATGCTTTCAGTGGTTTTAGCCCTTTCGCTTCTTCGCTAATGTAGTTGGCATTTTCACGCTTTGAGCTAGATGTCACCAAGAATATAGGTTTGCCTTTTTAGCAGCTTTAGCTTAGTTAAATGGAATAAAATTTATGTTTTACAGTCATTTTGTAAATATCGATTTTTTGACCGACCTGAAACGGTGACAACTGCGGTCGTCGGATCAAATGCTGTATATGCACATGAAGCAGCCTTTACATATAGGCCAGTAACTAAAGAGGTATGCTATATGAATTTACATACAAATTGAATGTAGTACAGTTGAAACATATATAATTGTCTGTTATAGAGCAAAGTCACTTGTGAGTAAAACTTCATAGTATTTCAACAAACATTGCCAACACTGACCTAAAAGCTTTCCGCTTCGACAGATGCAAAGCTGCACATTTCGCACGTAACATTTAGCAATATAACTTCCCAACTTTCATCTCCTCCTTTAGTGATGTTGCGCGTGTTACGAGCTTGCAGAAATACCGTTCATGCGCCATACATTCGGTACTTATACGAGAAAAGGAATTCCACAGTATGAAATTGTTGCTTCACAGTTTTGAGGACCACCCGAAAATTTCTCTTCTTCGCGTTTAACTGCAGAAGGAATGGAAACAACAGGCATTACATTACTGTTTTTACTTTTCAGCAATGGAAGTAAATCTTTAAGTTAGAGTTTTTATTTATAGACGGAAAGATATTTCAGTCTACACATCACAAAGAAAATCGTCAAGCATTACAATGATTTTGGCTGAGCTATGAGCAGAGCGTTTTGGCATGTTTTGCTTAGCTGAAAGGCAGTACATCTGCGTAAATTTTTGGGATCGGAAAGCTTCTCTAGAGTACTGCTCATTTTAAGACGAGTGACGAGAGCAAAATCCAGTTTTTGAAACATGGAATAGACAGTGGGAATTCTGCTCTACTTTCCACCTCCAATTTTAATTACGCAATTAACTTAAAGGAAATTCGAGGTTGAGCTTATTGCTGATTCACTGAAGCATTTAGCTTATCTCTACCCATTCAAATACTTTAAAGATTGTTCGCTGTTCGAATGGTCAACGAATTTACTTGTTTATTAATCATTTTATTGGTGCTACATTTTCAGTTAGTGAACTATCTAAAAGATCGATCACTCTATACAACGATTTGGGGTACACAAAAGATTCGGAAACTTTCTCTTCGATCGGCAGCTCCCAGTGCGCCTAAAAGACGTATTGGAAACGCTAACACCGATCGTGACAAAGTGGTTCGCTCTACGTTTATCGTTCCAGTTACCCGAATAAATACTCATTTGTGCAACAAGTCGTCCGGAGATTTGGACGGCCTGTTGATGAATATTTGCGTTGAAAAAACCCAGAAGAAAGGGAAAAAGCAAGAAGTAATGGTTAGTCGAATGCCTGTTCTGAAAGTTTCCCGACGACAGATTCCCTGTTTCCCTGTTTTTCCCTGTTCTGTTTCCTGTTTCCCTGTTTTCCTGTTCGAGAATGTTTCCATGTTCTGAAAGTTCGGGAATGTTTAATGAACAAATAAGGTGTGCTTCACGTTTGAGTAATATCAGTATCACGAAAAAATTATGGATAAGAAATCGTCCATAATTTTTTGTGATTTTATCCACCTTTATAGTACTTCGACACATCATTATTGTGAGAAAAAAGCAGACTAAAAAGATTCGAGATTATAATCGCACTTTCACATGAAGCAGCCTTTACATATAGGCCAGTAACTAAAGAGGTATGCTATATGAATTTACATACAAATTGAATGTAGTACAGTTGAAACATATATAATTGTCTGTTATAGAGCAAAGTCACTTGTGAGTAAAACTTCATAGTATTTCAACAAACATTGCCAACACTGACCTAAAAGCTTTCCGCTTCGACAGATGCAAAGCTGCACATTTCGCACGTAACATTTAGCAATATAACTTCCCAACTTTCATCTCCTCCTTTAGTGATGTTGCGCGTGTTACGAGCTTGCAGAAATACCGTTCATGCGCCATACATTCGGTACTTATACGAGAAAAGGAATTCCACAGTATGAAATTGTTGCTTCACAGTTTTGAGGACCACCCGAAAATTTCTCTTCTTCGCGTTTAACTGCAGAAGGAATGGAAACAACAGGCATTACATTACTGTTTTTACTTTTCAGCAATGGAAGTAAATCTTTAAGTTAGAGTTTTTATTTATAGACGGAAAGATATTTCAGTCTACACATCACAAAGAAAATCGTCAAGCATTACAATGATTTTGGCCGAGCTATGAGCAGAGCGTTTTGGCATGTTTTACTTAGCTGAAAGGCAGTACATCTGCGTAAATTTTTGGGATCGGAAAGCTTCTCTAGAGTACTGCTCATTTTAAGACGAGTGACGAGAGCAAAATCCAGTTTTTGAAACATGGAATAGACAGTGGGAATTCTGCTCTACTTTCCACCTCCAATTTTAATTACGCAATTAACTTAAAGGAAATTCGAGGTTGAGCTTATTGCTGATTCACTGAAGCATTTAGCTTATCTCTACCCATTCAAATACTTTAAAGATTGTTCGCTGTTCGAATGGTCAACGAATTTACTTGTTTATTAATCATTTTATTGGTGCTACATTTTCAGTTAGTGAACTATCTAAAAGATCGATCACTCTATACAACGATTTGGGGTACACAAAAGATTCGGAAACTTTCTCTTCGATCGGCAGCTCCCAGTGCGCCTAAAAGACGTATTGGAAACGCTAACACCGATCGTGACAAAGTGGTTCGCTCTACGTTTATCGTTCCAGTTACCCGAATAAATACTCATTTGTGCAACAAGTCGTCCGGAGATTTGGACGGCCTGTTGATGAATATTTGCGTTGAAAAAACCCAGAAGAAAGGGAAAAAGCAAGAAGTAATGGTTAGTCGAATGCCTGTTCTGAAAGTTTCCCGACGACAGATTCCCTGTTTCCCTGTTTTTCCCTGTTCTGTTTCCTGTTTCCCTGTTTTCCTGTTCGAGAATGTTTCCATGTTCTGAAAGTTCGGGAATGTTTAATGAACAAATAAGGTGTGCTTCACGTTTGAGTAATATCAGTATCACGAAAAAATTATGGATAAGAAATCGTCCATAATTTTTTGTGATTTTATCCACCTTTATAGTACTTCGACACATCATACTTGTGAGAAAAAAGCAGACTAAAAAAAAGCAGATTAAAAAGATTCGAGATTATAATCGCACTTTGCGCACACGTTTTCATTTTTTTTTCATATCGCACACTTGTGTATATATGTTTTTGGTATCTAAAGTACATCAGGTGATCGCCAGCTTTCACTCGCTAAGTTATTTGCTCATTCACGCATGAATTTCCACATGCAAAGTACATCCACATCTTTTGGCACTCAGATGCTTCGACCATAGCTTAGAGCCAAGCTTTGCTCTCTTATGCTTCAGACTTCAAAGGCTGATTTGAACGACTATTATGTACGTTTACATATTGTTTCATTCAATTTTTTTTCCTCGTCTGCATCGCCTTTACTTCTTGCGTTGAATTGTCCGTGAAAAGTTGTCCACGAAAAAAAAACGAAGCTGAATCACCTCATTGTTGCAAACCAATGAAATTAAAAAAAATTTGGTGCATGCTGATGAGGAAAACTCATGTTAGCCTTACAGCTTTCCGGTGTACTGATATTGTTTTTGGATGAACAAGTATTTCTTGAAAAAGGCTTTCAAAGAATTTTCCTCAATTTTCTTCCTATCTCATCATCCGCCTTAGACTACCCAGCTATGTTGTTACTACATATAACCGCTTAAATTGTTTATCCACTTGAAAAAAATGGTTCTTCTAAGAGGCCAAGCATCTAATTAATTGTGTTGAATAAGGGGCGAATAGAGAGAGAGAGAGAGAGACAGAGAGAGAGACAGAGAGAGAGAGAATTTCCGTTGCTCTATATCTTCAACTAGTATGTCACTTAATCGCTGTATTTACAGAGCAGAAGTCAGGAAAAGATAAAGCGAAGGTAATACCAATAATAGTAATTTTAGCAGCGTGTTGAAAGGCTTCTTGATGAGACGCAAAAAGTGAGCGCACAAACGATTTCAATGCGCGCAGTTGAGAAGGCATTGAATGGTGTCACCCATGAAGAGGAACACCATCAGGACCAGAAGCCAAAGAAGGAGAACGTCGCTAAAAAGTAAGTCAATTTGTTTCAATTCAACAAACATTTGGATTGACCTTCGGAATATACCATGAAAATACTAAATCTCTGTCAGGTCTCTTAACTTCGAAAAAATCTCTCGAAAAAATTTGCTTTAAAATTTCTGCAAAAAATACGAACCTTAGGACCTGCTTTTGAGGTTTCATAGTAACTTTTGGAGTTGTGCATTATAATTGACCTATAATGAGCATATAGCTATAGCGTTGGGAACAGTCAAATACCTTTTAAGCATGGCCTAAACATGTTCGCATAGAGGTGTTTAAAGACGCTCAGCGCTTTATGAAAGACGACTCCATTGAGTTTTGCTTGCATGCATGTAATGAGTGTCCTTGGCTGTTCGAATGGCCGTTAAAACAACGCTGAATATTGAATACAAAATCGGCGAGCTTGTGCTTTAGGAACGGGAATTGATTTCATTGAAGATGTACGACATGTAGTACTTGTCTATTCATTATAAAGTAAGAAATGTTAACAACTTCCAACGAAAGATGAAAATTCTATTCACAAAGACAGAAAAGGAACTGAATGGACAGGTCGGAAACACCAGAAAAGGATTAAAATGAATGAGAAAACAATAGGGTATGGATGGGAAACAATTTTTGCTTTCATTTTTTTTACTGCCCTCCTATCATACGAGTCACCATATGCATTTTATAGAGTGACTACTTACCTCTTTGTAATTTCTACTTTTGGTTTTAGAAATAGAGAGCACAGAAGAATAAAACTGTTTTTCTCGCAGTAACCCTACCGGGGTTTTTCTATTTTATTTAAAAAAAAAAACTTATTGAACATTCAGGTCGTCAACCAAAACCAGGCGAAGCGGATCGCAAAAGGTAGCAAGTACCAGTTCGCATGGCTTAACAACAACGAACAAAGAGTACAACACCGCACAACGTGAAGAAAAACCGAAGAAGAGAAAAAGCTCTAACAAGTCTAAGAAGAGGAGTAAATCGATGGCTAACACTACACATTCTTAGCCTTCAATAGTTTCTTATTCCCTTTATCCAACGGTAACCATAACAGCAAAATTTTTTTAAAGTTCTATATGCATTCATAGAACGAAAAGCGTCTAAGGTTACTGAGTTAATGAGGAAGAAGAAAGACAAAAGGGGGGAAAGCCAGTGCATATTTTAACTGCGGACCTGCCATAGACCAAAAAGCACTTATCGTTATCGAACAGTCGTGATTGTGACTCTGTTCGACAATCCCCGTAGAGCTAGTAGATGTATGTTGTGGTGGCTGGCACGCATAAAATGTTTATTGATCAAGTCGAACTTTCGTTTCGGTCAATTTGCGGCGTTCGATAAAGCTATTCAGATGGAAGTAAAACGGTCTCGATGACAACAAATGGCAATTCGTTTTACTCAATCTGGAGGGAGAGCGTAACGTCACCGTAAAAAAAAAGAAAGAAAAAAGATAGTGAATGTTCGATGAAACTCTATGACGCATAAGTCAAAAACCAACGTCTCAACACCCTTATTACTCCTTATGCATGCTGTGAACGAAGGTTGCATTGAAAAGCATTTTTGCCTACATCCGCGGGTATTTCGTTGGCAAAGAAGATTAGGTATTGCGCTTTCAGGATTTCAGGATCTTCTTCTGTTTGTAGAGTTGTAGCCGCTGTATACGCAATGTTCATACCCTCCTACATCCCATTACTGGATCCGACTGAAGTAGACAAAGACGAATAGTGGTCTGCATGTGGTACTATACGATAAATAATGCTAGTGCACAGCAATCACATTTTCTGCCTTGCAATATAAACACCAAAAAATAGTTTTATTTAAAAATTTCTTTTTCTCCGTTAGAATTTTTAGCAAAAAACAGAATCAGCTGTAAAGCATTTCGTTGTTTGCACTTCTTTGGGCCTCTATATGTGAAGGTTGTTCGCAACAAGACAGCATTGCAAAATTCGACCACCTGAACATGTTTCGCACCGAAAGTTACGATTAAACACGCTCCAAAAAGTTTTGCTCCTGTGATATGCACCGCTACTCTAGGAATTTATCGAGTACTAAGCTGTCAGATGCTCACGTTCCACCTATGAAATGTTTGAGAGGGAATGATTTTGAAGTCAGAAATATTAAACGCGGCTCAAAAAGGCCAATATCAAAAGAGTATGACTGATATACCAAAATCGATGACATAGGCTTAGAAAAATTCAAGAGCAAGAAGTTGCACGCTGACTATAAGCTGATGGAGGAGCGAGGGTGTGTTTCCTTGCCAGATCAGCACAGTACGTTGACTACAAAGGCGCCAGTACTGAACGATTGTGATCGTTGTTTAGTAGATTCCATGGCGGTTCTGGCATAGAGGCGACCAACTGAATCTGCCATTCCTAGTCAAAATGAAGCATCTTTGGGAGGGGTACAGTGTACAGTTTTCATGGGTCACGGTGGGAGGTTCTTCATCTCGCTTCAAACCTTGCTTTCGGTAGCAACAGTCGGCGTGAGCTGATCCGTACTGCCGGAAATTGAGCACATTCGATCCTTGGCCATCAGCGAAAGATGACGAAAAATAAATATATGCACGAAACCAGGGTCAATAACAAACCAAAAAATATACCGGATACTAAGTTTCAGATGAGTGCAGACAGGGAAATATAATATATGCGAAGAAGGTATGAGTCAACAGCTTGTACCTTACTTGCACGAAGTCCCATCCATATATAAGGCTATCCGTTTTCAATCATTTCTAAACGCAGTTGTAAGGCCCAGAATTGCCGTTTGAAATATGTGAATGCAGATTACGGTCTATGCAGCTTGTTGACTGACACTTCCTTCACACAGGTCATATTGCTGTGCTTTTCGTATGATATTCGTCTTATGCTTTCGGCTTGTCACAACCTCAACAGAAGCTGAGTCTTACGAGAAGAGTGTTGACGTCGGTGAGTGCACGACGGGACAATGTTTAGGTATCGCCGGTAGATAAAAAGGTCTCGGTAGAGTCAATCTGCCATCCAGCATAAGAGAAACCCTTGAACCATCCCATCGTGGCAATTCGCTGCGCGATCTGCGTGCCCGATTACAAACTTCAAGCCGCGCTCGTTTGCATTCGTTGCAGAATTTGATTTCCTGAAGTACTCGTTCACGAAATCGCTGATCACAGTATATCATGGATCTGTAAGAATATGATCTCATACAAAGATGAGTTATGAAAATTTCATAGTAAAACCATAGAAAATTGAGAACATTTTCCACGGGAATGGCGTATCATGACCTTTAATTAGTCCACCTGTCATATCGTCCGATTTTTGAACTATGGCTATAAACTGCGGCGAATTCGCGATCAGCTAGCTTAAATGAACGCAAAACAGGAGTAGGAATAAACCTACAGTTAGTCCTCAATGGATTTCGATGATTATTTTTCGACTATAACTGGAAAAGGTGCCAAAACTTTGTTTACCCCAGCAATATCAAGCGTTGTCTCACAAAGAAAATGTCCTACAACTTATTAGAAAATTTGTAGTGCCGCGGATGTTCTTCGAAGCATCCATCGGTCACGGACACGACAACAGTTGAAGCTAAAAGCGTTTTTGAAAATATTGCGGCAATTCCGCAATGAATATCCCTTTAAAAATCTTTCAAAAGGTCTCCACGTATGGCTTATGTTGGACTACTTTTTTGGTAGGGGATTTATCGCAGAGATTGAAAATACGGCAATAGCGAACATCGGGTCAACTTACTTTGACTATCAAAGTGCGAGTTAATCTCTAAAACTACCATAATACAAGACACCATAACATTATATGAGAACTACTCCAATGATATACAAAAACTGTCCTAATAGTATATAGGTAGCGTGCATTGATGTGCTTGAATAAGCGGAAGAGAGGTGAGCAATGCATATCCGTTGGAAACAACTAAGTCCGCAAAAGGAAACGGCGACCACAGTGCGATGATATGGAATGGATACCTTCTTCGTTCCGGCATTTGCTTCCTCTCTCTTTCTCTCACCTTGTTTCCCGTCCGTCGATTTGAAAAAAAAATGTAATAATATTTCACTCGATAATAATATTTTTGGTGAATCTCATCCAATAATCAAACAAAGTGCATGTGGACTAACTGATGATCGGTGGTGTACGAAGCGCATGCCTTTTTGATCGACCTCAAGAAGCACTCTCGTTTCTGAAAAAAGAACCTCTTTTCGCCGCGGAAATGAACTACAGAAATCCATCCCGAGTTCATTATACGACCCTTCATTACTTCTTATAAGATAAACATCTTACACGATTCATAAACATCTCATACGATCCTATGCATAGCTCAGTCTATTGAATAGCCCGCAAGCACCCATGTGGTTAATGATTGTCGTCTCATGAAAGGCTTGATAGCGCATGATCTCCAATAGAAACATGAGATACCAGTGTTTTTATGAAACTTAGTGAATTCGTGGAAAGCCATATATATATCTATATCTGTATATATATATATATATGTATATATATGTATATATATATGCTACGACAAGTCGGAAATTCTATGGAGTGCTGTGGAAAATACTGCAAAGCATGCAATTAATGAATCAAGTAATGAGTGCTTCGTCTTGTAATGTAGAAATACAAATTTCGTTCGTTCGTTCATACTTCGGAGCCTCTGTTTAGTTCTTTCCAGATGGACAGCACTATAAGACCAGAGAAGGCCTTTATCAGAGATTGTACTTTATGACAATATGAAAGTGACGCTTGTTTTCAAGTGACCGTCGAATCTCATTGCCACAACCACGCTCACCGAAGAACTGTGATATTCACCGAATGCCCCGTTTGCCTTCTCTGACTAAACTTAGTAATCGACGAATACTGCTGAAAGCACATGTTTCTCAGTCGATAGTGTTTAACGCAGATGAAGCTCGAGTGAGTATAACTTTCGCTTAGGAGGCATTCTGCTTGGTTTTATATCAACTGAACAGGACGTCTCTGCTGTTGGGTCTATGCTGGTTATCGATCGTATTGATTATCAAAACTTTAACCATTTCTGGTATTTAAAGTAAAATTTAATAAATCTTTTCCAATCTTCAAATTTTTGTCAAACTAATTCTGTGGGAATTAACCTCTTTCGCCACTCATAAAAAGCAAGAAAAAACTAAATAAATCACAAACATATAGAGACAAGTTATGCAAAATCGAAAAACGTCATACGTCATTACAACTACCGGTTAAATGGATTCAGGCTTCTGAGTTCAATCTTTCTAAAAACTCTCTACTTGATCACAAGAATAAAAGGAATCATTTCTTTAAAAAAAAACAATGAGAGTACAATGAGGTCTGAAAGAAGTTAAATTGATCACCAATAAAAGTAAATGAAAAAGAAGTTAAATTGGCGAACAAAAAACATTCAAAAATTTTACTTCGTGCTTCGGCAATGTTTTTGAGTACGAATTTCTCGCTAATCGCATTTTTAATTTGCCCTTCTTGCAAACTGTCTGACGCAGTGACATGTCCATTGCTTTCGGTTGAGAGATGCTGCAAATTGCTTTTCGGTCACTTGCGATATGTGAAATAATTTAGAAAGTGGAAATGTTCGAATAGGGAAAGGGTCTATATGACATTTGCGCCAGTCCAGTATATCCTTATCAGGAGCACGTATCAGTGGCAGCAATACCTGGTGGCAGAAGCATCTAGATACTTTTTTAAGAAGAGTATGTACCCATGGTACAATGATCACAGTGCGGCTAAAAACAGTTGGAACAGAGAGAGATCTGTTGAGTTCGTTACCGACTCGCCTTCAAGAACGAAGCGAACTGTTTCAATAAGTAATGCAGATTTCGCACCTGTATAAGTTTAACATATATAACATAAGTCTTCGCATTCATTCGCCCTACACTAATGTAGTCTCTTTCTTCTAATAATGGCAGTTTGCATGATCTGTGTTCCCTCATCGCATGACGAATTCAGTCCACTACAGATTTAGTCCTCGCCCCCATGACACCTCAATTTGCGCAAAATCTTACGCTGAGTTCGTAAACCAAACATTTTTGTTTTGAAGCAGATTTCGCATCATCCCTGCTCTATCGAGTTAAAACCCCCCCCCCCCCTCCATGTGAGCTGAAATTCTTCGGTCCCTTAAGCGCGAATTCCAGATTTTAAGATATTTCGGAAATTCTAGTAGGTTTCGGGTATTCACAGACTCCTGGCTCCAGAAGAATAATGAGCTAAAAAGCTTCTTCGCTAGAGAACTCAGCTCACCACTCCGAGAACAGGGAAACGTCTGGGTGAAATATGACCACAACCTAATGCCTTGTCTGACTCATTTCGGCGCGGCGCAGTCGCTTAGCCGAAGTGCGGATGCATTCCGGTTGACTGCACTCCAGCTCCAGCTTCGATCACGGCGATAGCCAGGCTCGGGCTTCAATTTCAGCTTTTGCGGCAACCTGACTCATATTGCGGTTCTGACACCTTTACATGGCTTCGGCTCGGGCTTCGACACCGATGATTTCCTGGCACTGGCTGTGGTTCCATTGCACCCGCTAGTGAAACCTGGCTCTCATTTAGTCCAGGATATCCTAGCTCCGGCGTCGGAGCTGCTTCATTCACCATTTCGGAATCAAAATATCTTCAGGAACACAAATTCGGTGTTGCTGTTCAAGGTAGTCTGGTAATTTTTTTTAAATCTTGGGAGCAATAACATCAGTGATCGTCTTAGAAAAGGACGGTTTGAGTTGTTTCAAGTTGCGTTTGCGCAACAATTCTGGATTTCTGCGATAGCCAGGCTCGGGCTTCAATTTCAGCTTTTGCGGCAACCTGACTCATATTGCGGTTCTGACACCTTTACATGGCTTCGGCTCGGGCTTCGACACCGATGATTTCCTGGCACTGGCTGTGGTTCCATTGCACCCGCTAGTGAAACCTGGCTCTCATTTAGTCCAGGATATCCTAGCTCCGGCGTCGGAGCTGCTTCATTCACCATTTCGGAATCAAAATATCTTCAGGAACACAAATTCGGTGTTGCTGTTCAAGGTAGTCTGGTAATTTTTTTTAAATCTTGGGAGCAATAACATCAGTGATCGTCTTAGAAAAGGACGGTTTGAGTTGTTTCAAGTTGCGTTCGCAACAATTCTGGATTTCTTCCGGGAATAAAAACGGTACTGCGTTGAAGGTATATCGCCTGATTGGAGCCACAAAAATTGAATGCTTAACAATAAACATTTACCGTCTCTTTATCCTTCATTGCTGATCGATTTCCGGCATTTTCTGCTCGAACGGACATTGCCTTTTCATCGGAGCATTCATCGACGCGTTCGACAATCTGTTCGCCAGCGTTACCGATAACTAAACAGCGAACGGGAATACCCTTCAGGTGATGGCACTATAAGTGCCTTAGCGAATCATCGCCGGACGGCATGTTTCATAGGCTGTTTACAAAAATTGAAACCTGGCTAATGCTAATTTATGCAGTGCTAACAAATTATCATGTGCACATTCATATTTTAACTGTCGCAAGCACTCATACAGATCTTCCTTCTACTCGAAATTGTTGTTTTATACGCTGTGGCAAACTCGCATTTGCAAAACTAGTTGTAAGGTGCATGCGCATATATTTACGTAGTCCACATATCTGGAGCTGGTACTCTGTACACTATCCTCTATCTATCAGCCCATATCCATATCGACCCGTTGACCACAGAGGGAATTTGCAGAGCATGGATTCCCACTTCTTTTGCTCGACTTATTTTTTTTCAGCGGTGAAATTGTCAGAAACGAGTATTTAGTGGAAAATTTGTAGTGGTCGGACCAGTTAAGGCATAAATTTTCATTATTGGCAGCAATTTATGGAACCGGTTGGTTTGACAAGTTGCTCGCCTAAAACGTGTGTGGTATTACTTCGGCATCCATTCTCGCTGCTACTTTTTAATGCATACAAATATGTTCGACTATTGTCTAGCGACCGCCACGTACTTTAGCAATCAGTTGGAGTTACTGTTGTAATGTCAAGTTCAGCCACTTCAGTCGATAAGAACTTACTGCAGTGATTTGCGAAAAGGCGAAATTGCCGATTTAAAAGCTCTTACCGCGTTCCGTCTCGATTCCTGAAGCGAATCCATAACGGAAAGGCTTCTTAGGTTTATATAGACTGTAGAAGAACACAGCCCACGGATCCGCACTCGAATAGTCCCGCTTTCTATCAACGATGACTTTCATCACAATGTACTGAAAAGAGCATCTTCTTTTCAAAATATATCGTGATGTCAGTATATTGAATATGCGCATATTTCTACAACGTTATCAGAACTATTGTTGTTCTGTGACCTTTCCATGAGATTTCTGAAGGCGGTGGAATAATGCATCTCGTTCCGGGAAACCCCTATAGCGATTAATTCAGCTGCACTACTCGTTTCCCCGTTCCTTCCGCCTCCCACCCGCTTCCCTATCCCGTGTTCACTTTTCGCTTTCATAATTCATTTACCCGACCTTAGAGCAAATTCACATTAGCATTTCGTCCATTTATACTACTCGCCGACGTTGCGGACAGACCGAAAATTCACATTGTACATGGCAACAGTTGACCAATCAACGACACTTAAAAACGAAACATGTAATTCTTGGAGGTGATGCTTTGAAGTGATGCTTTCTTTGGTGCCACATGACCTCCAGCATATCGCCCTGCGGGTTACAAAACTCACGACCTTCTAAACATGAAGGTAGAGAGGGAAGGGGATGGTGCAGGGCGATTTAGAGGGCTGCGGCTGTTTCTTTCAATTTCTTTCAACTTCTGCTGAGTGACACTTCTTTTTTTGTAAGAAAGTGTGCATTATCCCATAGTACTTCGCAACAAATTTTTCGAGTGATGGGGGCGGGTTGTGCGGCTATGAAGTTCGGGCTTCCTAAAGAAAGATTGTTCGAGAAGGAGAGAAGAATTAACAGCGGTTTCATTTTATAAACTGCAGCAACTTAAAGTGCTTTTAATATTCTATCTCGAGTGAGGTACCTTGAGCAGTTTCCGAGGATACTGTAAATGGGCCTGTCCAAGTTCGACAGCTTTCTTCATTGTTGTCGTACTCTTTAGCTCCCTCTTCATAAAAACTCCATAGGGATCATAATTACCTGAACGGACTCATACGTCGCCGATCTGGTCGCCGAGATTATTCACATTTTCTTGAAAATATTTTTCATACGACTTTACGCTGTAAGATATTGCTCAGAAACTGCGCTTAGGAGTGAAAGTAAGCTTGTCCGCTCGTCCTGCGTCTAGCATGATGACTACTTTTACTTCATATATCAAGCCGCAAACTGCAAACGAAGAGCATCGGATATGGAAGAGATGTAGTGGTGCACCGTTTTATAACCCACAATTCGTAAGGGTCCGGGTGGCGTCCATAATCTAATCTTTTATAATTTCGCTGACCTATTCGGTGTCCATTGGCGTAAAATCGCAGCAAACATGGCAAATACTTTTGATATTCGTGATCATAAAACCGTTAGTTTTCTTTCCTTCATTTTTCTTGACTGCATTGCAGTTAAGGCAGATTTCGCACAAAACTTCAACATTTATACTTCTCACCGTTTGGATCCCAACCTTATTTCTTGCAGCCAACGGCCTTCTCTCTCTTTTTGGAACTTTCTGAATTCCACGCTTCACAGTTTATCCCGTTTTACTTATGCATTCATGCTGACATTCTTTGCCCCACACAATCTAAGGCACAAACGTCTACTGCCTGAGGTTTCTCAGGATCGTGATCGTGGCAAATTTTGTTCTATTAAGAAAGATTTGGCCGAAATAAACGTCAAATGGTCTGGCTGCGAGTTTGCAAACACTGTGCAACTTTTTCAACTGTACTTCGAGCGCGTTCATGGTGAATACTGGGAACTTTCAGTGAAAGCAATGCGTGTACGGTTTTTTTACCTTCGATGATCGCAAGTCGTGGACAGATTTTCTCTACACATCGCCTAAAACGATTCTTTACTGACTCCTTCCTGCAAAAGACATTCCGTTGGTTCCTGTCTACTGTTAAAGATCCCTCATTTTATAGTTTGAGCGCATCTTCTCATTTACAAACAATAACGTAGAGCAGCACTGGCTCTCGAAACTTCTTAATGAAAATTTTATTCTAACAGCTTCCTCTCATCCTCAGCTCTCCCTTCCTTTTCAGTATAACCTTCAAAAACAAAAATTCGAAAATGGTTCTAATTCACAAGATCTATCCCTACTTCTAAACAGAAGTTCCGAGATCGAACCAGTGTCTGCGGATCGCCATGGTATATGCTTTGGCACTTCCGTCAATCACACTAAATAAGTTAGGCTACTGCGCAAAAGTAACTTGCATACAAAACAGTGCCCTACTCCTACTAAGGGAATACGCGGATGCATAAAAGTTATGGCGAAAAAATTTTTGTTGGGTCGACTCCCCAACCTTATCAACTTAAGGTTCCTTCCAGAAGAATATTTATTGGCATGAAAGAACTGATATACGGATGGTCACCTAGAAGTACACTGTGCGCACCATATAATGCAGTTCTGGCTTCATTTTGTTATCGAACTGAAACTATTATATAGCTGCGAAAAATGAACGGATTTTTGTTTGCGCATTTGGAAAACTTGCATTTGCAAAGCACATTACTGCGTTTTCGTCCGCTGTTGACCTTTGTGTTGTTCGTCTAGCAGCTTTTTCTTTCTTTCTTCTTGCAGCTTCAACTATAAAACTATTAAAGCGAAATATATGCGGCGATTGACGAGTTTCATTGACGCGTAACGAAATGACATTATGCGTGCAAGCGATTTAAGGAGTTGATCAAATATGCGTAGTGTGCTGCCCGATCTTGCGATATTGCGAGCACCGGACCACAAAGTTTATTTGTCGTGTTGACTTTGTGAGTATAAAATCATTAACAATACGTTAAAACCGGGAATAGTGGTAACGGTGCAAAATGTATTATCGGCCAAAATGGATGTATCAGAAAGAAATATTAATTTCTATAAATCTGAGACATATTCTGACCGAAGAATAGGAAAGGAGTGCTCGCGTCTCTAAGCGACTATTAAGAGATAATTAATGAGCGAGGTGCCTTTTTCGATTTAGGAATAAAACGTACCTTGCCCTCGAGCCAAAATATGAACACGCTTCGACCTCTACGCTTTTACGAAACTCTGCCATATTTCATTGGATGTGGAATAGAAAACTGCGATGGTGCTATGAGTGACTTCCTGCACTCATGAATTCTTTTGTACATTGAAGCAACCCGTTTACTCGTTATACGAAGCATTGCAAACACACCACATTCAATGCTATACACCACATCCGTTAAGCAACAATCTTCATTTTTATTTTGAAAGTATAACAAGCTTTTCAAGATAGAAGAAGCCAGTATGGAAGTTTTGCAGATTATCACCATTGTGGAAAATATTTTCAACGGTTCTCAAGAAGTTTTTAACAACACTGCGTTTTTATACGGGCAGGATGGGCGGAAGATACGTGGACAAGAGTGTGGGATATTAAGGCTTACAGTACCAATGAGCTACAATTTTGCTGTCTTTCAAATAAACAGTTCAGAAAACGGAAACAAAATAACTGAAAAGTCAGCACGACAAATACGATTACTACTTTTGTCCGGCGTTCTCAACATCGCAGTGGCAGCATATGATGCATGCTCCGTCATATCCGTGAATCAAACGAGATTAAAAAGCTTCATGCGCATTTTCAACAACCCAAGACGATCGATCCACTCTGCTGGCTTCCGTACCAACATATGCACTTCAAGAGGAGCTGTGGGAACCGAAATGTATTCCCGGAATCGGATAACCAGAGTTGCTGAAACGCATATCTTGGCGGTTCCCTGATGTGTATTCCCTATTGAGCGTTTTATTTTGATGTTGAAAGATGTGAGCATTCATGTACTGGGGGGTGAGTATTTTTAAATTCTTCTAATGCACGATTCCAGCGAAATGCACATTCACACCAAAGATGGTGTTTCGGACTCATCCTTTGAATTCATATCATAGAATCCGTTGGCCTAATAGCTATTGAGCATTATGACTGAAGAACGAACTGTTGGAAACCAAGGACCATAGCAAGTCGGAAACGTAAGACGCTCGCCATATGCATCGTTATACGGCTCGCTTCTCGGCCGTTCGATTTTCTGCGCTCCTAGCGATTTCAAAAAATAATGACACCCTTGCAAAAAGCACACCAAATGATGCACACTATAACCATGAAGTTGAGTATGGGAACATAGTAAGTGAACTGCATGCTAATGAGCGCTTAATGAATTTATGAGTTAATGAGCGCTAATTAAGTTAATACATGAGCTAATGAGTTAATGAAATTAAATGAAGAATGAATTGCAGAGTTCAATGCTAATGAGCGCTAAACTGAACATTATTGGTGCTTACGATACGAGTAAAACTCAGAACGGCGAGCATAACAGTTCTTTCACGTTCAGGCCTCCTTGTTATTCGATCATCAAAGTGGCGATACCGTTTTCGTGATTTCACCGTTATTTCCATCTGTTTCTATTTTAGGACAGCAAACCCCTCCCCTGTGTTCAACCGTGCCAAAATTTTCTCGAGTTTCAAAATTCTCGGTGAACTAGTTTTGTTTGCGAAGGATATGTGTGCCCTCTTTTTGGGGGGAGGGGGGGGGAGTTTCTCTTTTTCTAGACGGAATTTGTCTCCCCATAATGAACGAAAAAACGAAACCTGTTCAGCGTGCAAGTGGAACACAGCAAACATCTATACTTCCTTTCGCAAGTACTTTTCAAAAGATGCCCAAAGAAAGTGATAGAAAATTGAAATTACACTTAGAATGAATGCCAAAAAATGTTCAAAGAAACTGACTGAAAATTGACACTACCTTTGACACGAATACCAAAAAACAAGTTTGGCAAAACGTTGTAACAAAAAGTGCAAATCGTTCTTTTTCTTAGGTAGATCGCTAAACGACTGCCGTGTATATTGGCGCTTTTAGGAATTGTCAGCTTAAAAGCGCTTTATTGAGAAGCGCTCACCGTGACATTAGATCACATCGAAGTATTTCGTAATTGTATCGCGCCGGTAGATAACGTAGGTCATTCAAATCGCAGAACTGTAGGTAAAAGTACACCACATCATGACAAGAAATGAACGAAGGCCTTAACGCTGAATCCGTTGCGAAACGATTCTGCCGCCACGTTGACTCCTTCCTCAATATTTCCAAGGCTGTCAAGAATCCCTAGAACCTTATTTAGACGATATTTGAACGAACGATCGATCTTTTGTTGAGGTTGCGAAATCGGGACACCATCTCAAAATTGCATGATCGGAATATATACAAAACCGAGGAATAATTCCTCGTTATCATAAAATCGGAATTTTCAAGAAAGTGCGAATCAGCCAACAGAGGTAAACATAGCTTCGATATCTCAATAAGAAATCCAGGATGTTTTTTTTATCGCACACAAGTGATCTTATCATATTTCTTATCATGCAAAAGCCGGTTGTTAATGTCATAAATCCTTATTTAGGTTGTAAGATATCCGTGAAACAGAATGCACTACAATTATGAACGAGAGTACTGTTTTATACTCTCTCTAGCTCTGAGACAAAATCGATAAATCGATGCGTGAGGAATAGCATTTGTGCAAGAACATCCACTATACGCGACGACATATTTGTCAATGATATTAAGTAAGGACCCGAACTTCAAATGGGATGGAAGTGTACACATGTATTTGAATGGATAAGATAACTGATAACCTTGTCTTGAAAGACAATTAAAGATTTCATTTTGGGACAAAAGACCACCCACCGGTTGGAAATTTTCCAAAGACCGAAGAGAATTCAAAATATACTTTTCTTTATAAAAATCGTTATGTGCCTCTCATCAGTTGCTGCTTTTTGAGCTCGTTGACGGATCAAAATAGTTTTATTTAATAGCAGCTGACAAGTAATTCTTTCTTAATAGCAACTGGTAACTGGTAACTAATTACTGGCAAGTAAAACTTACTGGTTACTGTTACTGGCAATTCATTGCAAGCAAATTTTTGTTAATAACTGTTAAAAAAATGCCCAACTGCTTGAAAGTTCCTATCTAAACTTGAAAATGCGTAAGAAAACGTCGACAACATTGTAAAGCATCCAAAGCCTTGGTTCATATGAAAAGTCGCTTCATGTATGCAAATATATAGTTCACATATAATTCGAACAATATGCTGCTTTTTGAGCTCGTTGACGGATCAAAATAGTTTTATTTAATAGCAGCTGACAAGTAATTCTTTCTTAATAGCAACTGGTAACTGGTAACTGGTTTTTTTAACAGTTACTGGCAAGTAAAACTTACTGGTTACTGTTACTGGCAATTCATTGCAAGCAAATTTTTGTTAATAACTGTTGAAAAAATGCCCAACTGCTTGAAAGTTCCTATCTAAACTTGACAATGCGTAAGAAAACGTCGACAGCATTGTAAAGCATCCAAAGCCTTGGTTCATATGAAAAGTCGCTTCATATATGCAAATATATAGTTCACATATACTTCGAACAATGACAAGCAAGCATTTGGTCACTTAAACGATACTCAGATGCATATCCGAAAGTGCAAAGATTTTCGTGAAGGAAACTTCTGGCACCGATCCGGAGCATTGAGTCTGAAATAAAAGTATAATGAATTTTTGGCCAAATGCTGAGCACTCAGAGACAGTCTATGGAAGATGACTACAGTGCCGCCAATGTGTCACGATTTTTTAAACCATATCATACTTTATCTTGCTCCACATTCAAATCTTGCAACTTGATTCTTCGATCACTTCGAATAGAAAATACCGCCTGAGTGCCGCGATGCAGTGTGAATTGACGGTTTTCCATGCAATTTTGTCACGGCCCCCAAAAATTTGAAGGTCGCCAAATGGAAAACAAAGTGTGAAAAGCGGGTAGCTCTGAAGTGCACGTCGATGCCTCTAAGCCGTTCTCTTTCCTCAAAGCTGGAAAAATTTCTGACAAATGTCTGGTGCACAAATTTTTCTACTGACTCTTACTTTCTGTCTGTCGGCCAAAATGGGTCGCTGCAACAAGTAAAGTAATTTTTGCCCGTCCTTTTCTAGCTGGATTTATTGGTAGTTTAAGTGTTCAAGGGATGTGTTTATGAATAAAAAAGAATAAACTTATTGTTAGAGGCAGCTTTTGAGATCGGCCGCCACATAAGATTTATCAATTCGTACCAAGGTGGGCATAAAAAGTGAGCGATTTCTCGGGCTGCTGACAGAGCTTTGATAAATAAGGAAATCTCCAACTAGATTTTAGATGTTTATGCTTTGAACGAAGCGATCTGATTTTTATGAAGCATTCATTATTGTCGTGAAAAGGCGAACATGAAAAAATATCGCCTTGACGGATTGGGAACAATACGTTAGGCAAAAGATTTTCGGCCAAAACAAGCGAACGAAACGCAAAACTTTTGTAGTTATCGACAATTTTCGAGCTCTTTCTCATGCTTATTTGGTGCACAGTGAAGGAGAGGAGTTCAAACTTCTCTCTCAATGTTGTATAAACTTATTGTTAGAGGCAGCTTTTGAGATCGGCCGCCACATAAGATTTATCAATTCGTACTAAGGTAGGCATAAAAAGTGAGCGATTTCTCGGGCTGCTGACAGAGCTTTGATAAATAGAGAAATCTCCAACTAGATTTTAGATGTTTATGCTCTGAACGGAGCTATCCGATTTTTATGAAGCATTCATTATTGTCGTGAAAAGGCGAACATGAAAAAATATCGCCTTGACGGATTGGGAAGAATACGTTAGGCAAAAGATTTGCGGGCAAAACGAAGCGAACCAAGCGCAAAACTATTTGTATTTATCGACAATTTTCGAGCTCCTTCTCATGCTTATTTGGTGCACAGTGAAGGAGAGGAGTTCAAACTTCTCTCTCAATGTTGTATGCGCTCTTGAACCTGCAACTGCAATTTCTACACACATTATGTTGTTAAACGTCTAACAAATTGGTGAACATCACTTGCAAGAAATAGTGCTTCAGAAATAGCTACCATTATTATCTGTTTTCATTTCACGTTACTTGAATCCTTGAGGCAATCCATTGTCCAGTAGTGGGGGCTCAGAAAGGAAGGGTTATGCCCATCGCCGTTGGAATGTTCAAAAGTACGTAGTCGCGAAGTTAAGAGTAGCGCTCGAGAATTTCACAGATTTCCTAGGAGAGGGTGTTCTCAGCTTTAAACTAGTTTATTTGCATTATTTGCATATACATTCTGTTAAACATTTTGCTCGAAACTGTTCCATTAACTTTTGCATAATGTAACCCATCGTTATCGTCACTATTTGTAAGTTATACTAAAATTTAAATCGCCCGTCATTTTCACGTATGAAAAACGCTTCTACACTTTATTTTGGCTTTTTTTTCAATTTTTCACAATCATTCTGTGATCACATGTTAAATATAGCAAAAATGAATTTTAATAAGCCTGAAATCGTCTAGCCTTTCCTAATTTTTTTAATCATTGATATGGTTTTGCTCTCATCAAATATCGAAGCTTTTATTTATGCTACTAAATAGCATATTTTCGACTGCAGAGTGAAGAAGTGATTCGAGAATTTCAAGTCAACATTTCGAAACGTTGAAAAAAAAAAGACAAACCAGTCTTTCTTTAACTTCTACTTTAATATGCGCGAATCGATGTTGATTGCTGTAAACACTCTCATTATGAGAGGCTATTTTTTTTTTGTGTGTGCATTTGCGCATTCGAAGAAGAACTTTGTGATATTCACCAATATGATGACACCACTATTTGATGTCATTTTGTGTCCAATTACGCAACACTTCCACCTTTTTGTGCTCATTTTATCATCCATCAAACAAGTCAATACAATTTCTGGACACTCTCAGGTAATCTCTTTCTGTACTTTTACTCTTCTTACCCTCACGTCATCTATTCATGTTTCATGCATTTATGTGATTACAAAGCTTTTCGATGAACTAATCGTAAGGCGATCGATCACATTTCATTCTTTCGCAATTCGTAAAAATATGACCCATAGCTCAACCTGAATCAGTTACGTTGTATTCGGATACAAATGATTGTCATTTTTTGTTCACTGATGGGACACTTCCATCTTTCAACGTTCATTTTGAGAATCAGTAAACCGAGTCTATAATTGCGTTCATGAAAACGACTTGATTCAAACATATTGAGAGATGCTTTTCGTGTTAGGATTTCATAAAATATGCTACAGAGTAATGTAATCCGTCCATGCGATCAAAAAAAAAATACTCGTAGTACACCACCCATCTAACACCGTAATATGTTCTGTCTGATGTGCATGATATTGAACCTATATTATGGCATAGACTTGATGGCCCTCAAGCTAAAACTGTTCAGTCAGATAGAAAAACACGCATGGAAAAGTGAAACACTATACAAGTGTATTATGATTTACAAAGAAATGAAAATTTGGCTCTTTGCTAATAAACGCTTCGGAAAGCTTTGTAGGATTTCATAAAATATGCTACAGAGTAATGTAATCCGTCCATGCGATCAAAAAAAAAATACTCGTAGTACACCACCCATCTAACACCGTAATATGTTCTGTCTGATGTGCATGATATTGAACCTATATTATGGCATAGACTTGATGGCCCTCAAGCTAAAACTGTTCAGTCAGATAGAAAAACACGCATGGAAAAGTGAAACACTATACAAGTGTATTATGATTTACAAAGAAATGAAAATTTGGCTCTTTGCTAATAAAACGCTTCGGAAAGCTTTGCCATTAAGATTTGTAAAAAAACGGCTCAGTACCGACATTTCGCTGAAGTCGTCCATTGCAAAAATCTATCTAGTCTCATGAATCGCCGAATTTTGGTTTTTTAAATTTTGTGCCTGCACATCGGAAAGAAATCACAGGAAGCCTCTGATGCACAATGCACAACGATTGACATTTCTCATTACACTGTCTGATCGCTTAGAAAAAATTGAATGATGTACATCAATTTACATCTGTGAGCACCTTCGAGACAAGCTAGAAGTAATATTTAAGGTTTCGAGAGATACAAGAACAAACCTTGTAGCATAATCGCTGTTTTGTTGTTGTACCTGTGTCACCTTTTAGCTTTCTCATCACCTCGAGCATCTCGTTTTTACCCTCTGGAATAATCAAGTGCACACTGCGTCTATAGATCGCGAACACGTCTGGATCCCATTCATGATCGTTTTCTGGATTCTAAAAAAGCAATATCGCCTTTTGTAGTTGTTACTTTTTGACATGATTACAACCGTAAATGAGTTAAGGGCCTAATTTGAAAAATGTCAAAGATGGAAGGGATTATGGAAGTGCAATACTAGTCATGGAAAAGACCATATCTTCTGCACGGTTTAGCTGTAAGCCATTGCGCTTGAATCTGTTTCTTGAAACAAGAAGACCAAATTTGTCGGGAAGAATTTTAAAATGTAAATGAAAAAACGCTTTGCAAGGCAGCACTCTCTCGATTGCAAAATCATTGCGCGAGAACGTTTGCACAGAAAACGTTAATTTTGATTTGGTACTTCAGTATCCGTCATTTGAATATTCTTTTTTCGCTGAAGTTTTCCCGTTTAACGTTTAAAATCCATGAAAACCATTAATCTGTACGTGATTTCACGGAGTTTTCTCGTTATTTTTCTCGATTCGAGTTTCTTTTTTTTCAATTTGACTTTTTCGTTTATTCACTCTGAGATCGTTTATCTCTAGTGGCGTAAAATTTTCAACAACAAAAATTCCAGCAAAAAAAGGAAAATTACTTGTCGTTCCACTTGTCTTCAAAAATAGACGCATGTTGAAAATTTGATAAAAATCTGATGGAAATTCTTACGTAGAATTTGACAAGTAGTGCAAACAAGATTGCACTGGCAACTTTTTCGTTATCCGCATAAAGCGGTCCAACCAGTATTCGTTTCACGAAGCCTCCTCCCAATTCTCTTACATTTCCAAATCCAGTGATCGTCCCCTGAAACCAGTTTAATTCGGATGACGTTTCCTTGAAGCATTTTATAATGACGCAATGATTTCTAAACCAGTTTTTTTCTTTGATAATTCGATATCGCTTCCAATTTTTTTTTCAAACGGCATTTATTTATTTAATGGAATAAAGATCCATCTTGACTGAATAGGAAAATTTTTCGTTTCACTTAACAAACCGAACGAAGACTTCCATTACAAATCAAGATTCAGTGGCAAAAGTCAAGAGAACAGTTGACCGGCTCTCCTCCACTTTACCATTCTGCCAACTGGAATTTTTTCTACTGTGCTTATCCGCTTCATCGAAAAACTCGTCCAGAAACCGTGACGTCAAGTTAGTAAGAATTTTTTGTTGGTGCTATCCTCGCCACTAACTTTTTTCTCCATTATTGGGAGGGCAATTTTTTTAAAATGAAAACTGCTATCGGGAACTAAAAAGTAAACAGATATCATAAGCAATAATGAATGCGAAAAAATGAGTTCTCCGCCGCATTAATTCTAGTTGTAGCGCTAGCATTCGCCTATTGAATTCGGACTCATAAACTAGCACACCTTCACTTGATTCTCAAGTCATTCAAGACGGTTGGAAGTAGTGCATCTTTAATTATCCTTCACCCATTTATTAACTTCAGCCAAGATCTTCTATGCCGAAAAGGTGCCAACTTTGTCAACACTGCAAAGAGCTCAATCCTATCAATCTGTTAACTGAATGAACTGAGAGCTTTACGTTAACTGATTAAAGGCTCATGAATAAAACTGATTTGACATCTGACATTTTCAGTAGATCGCACGCTTGAAATTTCAGCTATTAAAATTTAGAATTGGCTTTAAAAAACGCGATCTTTAATGACGATTTTTGCAGCCAAGAAGGCAGCAGGGAGTTCACTTAACGACGCATACTTCACCAGATGAAATTCATAGTCATAACAAAAAGTAGTTAGTTCCATTAGCTTTCCAGAAGACTGTCGGTGAACCAAAACATACGCTATGGTCGAAAGCGACAATTGTATCCGAATCAAAGTGTCTTAACCAGACGCGACCCCACTGTGAACGATCCATATTACATACTCCTCTATCGTAAGCGAACAGATCAGATTCTTGAGTTGTCGTTAAATCATCCATTCGTTTTATCGTGATTCCCGTATCCTACCAAAGAACAAGTTACACTCAATTTGTAGACACTGAATGAGGAAGGACATTAGCAATGCTTAAATATATTAGCCAAAGTTATGTGCTACAGTAATTCTTGTGCTACAGTAACTTTATACATACTTGTACTTCTGACTTATCTCTTATGCTAGATGCTAATAAGCACGCACGAATGAGCACTTGCTTATGACTCGAGCCACATGCAGAAATAAAGTTTGGCTTTTTCGAATCGATGAGCTTTCGGAATACTGCTATAGTTCTAGTTTGCCTCATTCTTCAAATTCTATTCTTGCCCAGTGTTATCGACAGTCGAATGACTCAGCCGTGCAAAAATCTCGACTTTGAAACGTTTGAACTTTTCTATTATCGGACCGTATGATCTTCGATCAGGGTGGATCTCAAGCATTCGTAAGGAGCGCGCTACAAGGTCGATGACATGCAACACTCAAGGCCCCATTACTTATTAGAAATACAATGAGCTTCACATAAAAAACGCCAGAGCCTTTATTCCACAGCGTTTTTTTTTTGCGTTTAATTCGGGAGAGGACTTCAGCAAGCGGCAAGCAAGTCTAATTCGACCTTGTAGGGTATTTTCAACAATATCACCTTAACATTTTTGGATGTTTCGCTTATAAAACACAATGAATCTGTGCTGGAATTACAAAGCAAATAGATCGAAGTATAAAAAGCATTTACATTTTTACAAAGTAAAAAAAGTGTTAATTTTGCATTTTTCTACAATTTACTCAATAATGACATATTTGTTGCGGAAGCTTTTCTGCGCGTTGTATGACCAAATCTTTTCCAACGAAAATCACCTCAATTGCAAGCACAAAGAAACCTGTAACGATTGAAGACCAGATGGCTTATCAACAATGTAATGAGTGAACGTCCATCCGGTAGGGCGCAAACCGTACCGAGAGCATCTGTCGCTTAGATGACTAGCTAAAATTTTTCAAGCGAAATTTATGGAAAGTGAACCACGGAGAAGAACAAGCCATTGCCGCTTTTCCTTACTTCCCTCAATGATTTGTTGGAGAAGAATAACCTCATTAATTAGTGATTTTGATTGCGAATAGTAGCACGTACATGATACATTGCGTTGAATAGAAGTTCTTCGTGACTTGCTTGAACAAGCTGTGTGATAACCTTTTGTGATTATCAGTAATTTCATATGGGATTCGTTTGCAACAAACGAAATAAATTGCACTTTTCGAATAACAAAATTTTTGCTGTGAACACCATTAGTCATCAAATGATGTGACTAAAAGTGAAAATATGCATCATGATGAAGACAAGATTGCGCTTTTGACAAATCAATCAATCAATTTGAACGATTTCTCGAACTGCCATCAACTAATGAAGCTGCAACACCGTTTTTATATCTCAGTTGAATAGACTGGCAGCATGCACGTCACGCTGCAAACTCCCCTTTCCTTAAATCGCTTTTCCGCTTATTTCACTACTCGATCGGCCTTAGCCGCTCTTCATTGTGCAAAACGAATCAGAGTGAAATTCGCTGCAGGAGGTGAACCGGTTACTCTCGAACCGGACGCACATATACACATGCGCGCGATGTCCGAGAACTGCAGCAACGTTTTTAAGCAAATGCAAATGCAAAATGCAAAATGCAAGTGCAAAGTCAATGCGAATGCAAATTTAGCAAAGCGCATGAAAAGACATAAGTACCGCAACAATTGCGCATTCTTTCTAATCATCTGGCTTACATGATATTCAATCACAACGAAACAACTCTTTAGCGGAAAACGATCCGATTAGCTAAAAATGAACGCGCCTTCGAATCTTCCATTTATGACACCAGATCCAATGAGCGGATTGTCAATGCGCATGCCGCACTGCCTATTTGTCGCGCTTTCCCAATTGTTTTATTTGTTTGGTATGATTATTACTGTGAATTTCGATGAAATCTTTAAATGCTGAAATGATTACGACTATCTTGAACTGTCTCTGATATCTTCATGCCAAAAAAAAACATTTTCTATACTTCGCTGTCCAATAAGAACGAGAAGAAAAAAGTCATTACTGACATGAATGAAATAAAACATCTTTGTGATCGAGTTTCTTGATCACTTCGGCGAACAATTTACTTCCAATTCCCGAATGACGATAGTCTTCGATAACGTAATAGATTCCAATAATAGCTATATTGTTGTAGCATGCAAAAGCGATTGAACCAAGAATATCCTCTCCTAAAACGGCCAAAAATGAGAGTTTTCATTCATTGACGATATATGCTTGTACTATATACTATTCATGGCATGATGCAAATTATGTTGAATGCACACACGTTTCTTACAAAAGCTCTCTGTACTAATTCGCTGTACTTTGCACATAAAATGACAAAAATTGACCGTTTAATAAACAAAACAATTCTCGTTTACTGGATTCTAGCGACCATTATTTAACAACTATAAAAAATCTTGCTTCCTTCAGACAGCATTTTGAATTCGTGAGTTTCGAGGACAACTCACTCACTGTAAAGGCTAACTGATGGCATTCATTTCCGCTAAAGTTTGACAAATGGAGCAAAATTTTTTTATATTTTGAAGCGCTTTCGACGTCGTTTTGCTGACGTCAATACCGATCGTCGGCGTTGTGATCAGCAAGCGGTTCTTACAATTTGTAATCGTCATCGAGTTGATTAATGCAAATTTAGTGTAATTGTTGCTGAAGTATGCGTCAAAAAGAGGAGACATTTTTGTGCTCTCTATTCGCTTAATTCAGCGATATTTCCACGAATTGTGATTGAGCGCACACCCGACACAACGCAAAAATACAAAAATCATGCAAACAACGCAGAGTAAAGAACATCAGACTAGATAGGTTTTTCGTTTAAATGTAGAATCACGTTATGTATATAGCATAAAAAGTTATAAAATGTGTTTAATACTTTTAAGAAAAACATTCGATGCGCTTATAATAATGAAGACGAGGAACGAAAATGATTGATCACTGGAATAGGTTGGAACAAAATTACATTTCAGTGCGCGGACAGGAAGAGAATAACAGACAAATTTTAATTTGAAATTGTTCATTCATTACGATGGACATGCCAAAACACTGTACGCGATCGAAACATAGCCAAGCGAATAGGTAAGCAAATTTCATAGACGCTTTCGGACGGTTAGTTTACAGTGAGAGGTAAATTGAGAATACTGGGAACAAAACCACGCATATGTATATACCGCACAGGGCTTGCTCGAATGGGAATGCCCGTGTAAGACATAAGCCATAAGCAGAAATTTGTCGTGAACTTATGATTTGATACTGTCTACAAGAACAAGTCATAAGCACTTTGCTTATAAATGATTACTTACTTAGGTTCTTCGCGACGATAAGGACAAATTTTTCGCCAAAAGCTGCCTTCCAAGCCTCAAACGATTCGTAATTCATACAGTAGCCGTCCGTTTCATACGATAGAGCAACAACCTATTAAAAAAGAAAACCACTGTAGATGAAATTACCCTTTCGATTCGCAACCTTTTTCCATTCCTTTCGGATATATGATGAGTTCCAGACAGTATAGACGGCATAAGTTGATGTGTTTTTGCGTTATCAACGAATTATTTGCTCAGTTTTGTTTTGCGGCTGGGGATTGGTTGATAAATTTTTGGTGACCGCACTTCGTACTTTAGCAATTAACGCACTTCTTCCTCATCTAAAGTGCACTCACTAGCTTGCTTGCATGGAATTGAGAAAACGACTAACACCCGAACTCGTCTTAACATTTGCGATATCTAATTTTACTGCACTCTTTTTCTTGCATCTTCAAATGTGTTTAAAAAGTTTACTCGGTTTCCTTTTTTTTTTTAAAAAAAACCCTTTCACCGATTTTTTGCTTTGACTGAATAAAAACTCTTATTGATCTTATCAATCTTCGTCGTCATCCAATAATCAGTGTTAGCAATCATTCCACAAAAACAAAAAATTTCGAGGACCCACCAAGGAAAATGCACTGTTTCGTTCCCCTTCATTCGTACCCATCCGCTTCCTATACAAGAAAGAGCCACTTGCCTTCTCAACAGCTGAGCAATTGCTGATAATTGCTCATCAACTTAATACAATACTGAGCTAATCGATGTTGCTTGATTGTTGGAAAAA
>JPKZ01000075.1:90712-128856 GCA_000803305.1 Toxocara canis | reverse complement strand
TCCTCGCCACTAACTTTTTTCTCCATTATTGGGAGGGCAATTTTTTTAAAATGAAAACTGCTATCGGGAACTAAAAAGTAAACAGATATCATAAGCAATAATGAATGCGAAAAAATGAGTTCTCCGCCGCATTAATTCTAGTTGTAGCGCTAGCATTCGCCTATTGAATTCGGACTCATAAACTAGCACACCTTCACTTGATTCTCAAGTCATTCAAGACGGTTGGAAGTAGTGCATCTTTAATTATCCTTCACCCATTTATTAACTTCAGCCAAGATCTTCTATGCCGAAAAGGTGCCAACTTTGTCAACACTGCAAAGAGCTCAATCCTATCAATCTGTTAACTGAATGAACTGAGAGCTTTACGTTAACTGATTAAAGGCTCATGAATAAAACTGATTTGACATCTGACATTTTCAGTAGATCGCACGCTTGAAATTTCAGCTATTAAAATTTAGAATTGGCTTTAAAAAAACGCGATCTTTAATGACGATTTTTGCAGCCAAGAAGGCAGCAGGGAGTTCAATTAACGACGCATACTTCACCAGATGAAATTCATAGTCATAACAAAAAGTAGTTAGTTCCATTAGCTTTCCAGAAGACTGTCGGTGAACCAAAACATACGCTATGGTCGAAAGCGACAATTGTATCCGAATCAAAGTGTCTTAACCAGACGCGACCCCACTGTGAACGATCCATATTACATACTCCCCTATCGTAAGCGAACAGATCAGATTCTTGAGTTGTCGTTAAATCATCCATTCGTTTTATCGTGATTCCCGTATCCTACCAAAGAACAAGTTACACTCAATTTGTAGACACTGAATGAGGAAGGACATTAGCAATGCTTAAATATATTAGCCAAAGTTATGTGCTACAGTAATTCTTGTGCTACAGTAACTTTATACATACTTGTACTTCTGACTTATCTCTTATGCTAGATGCTAATAAGCACGCACGAATGAGCACTTGCTTATGACTCGAGCCACATGCAGAAATAAAGTTTGGCTTTTTCGAATCGATGAGCTTTCGGAATACTGCTATAGTTGTAGTTTCCCTCATTCTTCAAATTCTATTCTTGCCCACACTGAACAACAGTTCGCAGAACAAACGAAACTGCAGCAGTGTTATCGACAGTCGAATGACTCAGCCGTGCAAAAATCTCGACTTTGAAACGTTTGAACTTTTCTATTATCTGACCGTATGATCTTCGATCAGGGTGGATCTCAAGCATTCGTAAGGAGCGCGCTACAAGGTCGATGACATGCAACACTCAAGGCCCCATTACTTATTAGAAATACAATGAGCTTCACATAAAAAAAGCCAGAGCCTTTATTCCACAGCGTTTTTTTTTGCGTTTAATTCGGGAGAGGACTTCAGCAAGCGGCAAGCAAGTCTTATTCGACCTTGTAGGGTATTTTCAACAATATCACCTTAACATTTTTGGATGTTTCGCTTATAAAACACAATGAATCTGTGCTAGAATTACAAAGCAAATAGATCGAAGTATAAAAAGCATTTACATTTTTACAAAGTAAAAAAAGTGTTAATTTTGCATTTTTCTACAATTTACTCAATAATGACATATTTGTTGCGGAAGCTTTTCTGCGCGTTGTATGACCAAATCTTTTCCAACGAAAATCACCTCAATTGCAAGCACAAAGAAACCTGTAACGATTGAAGACCAGATGGCTTATCAACAATGTAATGAGTGAACGTCCATCCGGTAGGGCGCAAACCGTACCGAGAGCATCTGTCGCTTAGATGACTAGCTAAAATTTTTCAAGCGAAATTTATGGAAAGTGAACCACGGAGAAGAACAAGCCATTGCCGCTTTTCCTTACTTCCCTCAATGATTTGTTGGAGAAGAATAACCTCATTAATTAGTGATTTTGATTGCGAATAGTAGCACGTACATGATACATTGCGTTGAATAGAAGTTCTTCGTGACTTGCTTGAACAAGCTGTGTGATAACCTTTTGTGATTATCAGTAATTTCATATGGGATTCGTTTGCAACAAACGAAATAAATTGCACTTTTCGAATAACAAAATTTTTGCTGTGAACACCATTAGTCATCAAATGATGTGACTAAAAGTGAAAATATGCATCATGATGAAGACAAGATTGCGCTTTTGACAAATCAATCAATCAATTTGAACGATTTCTCGAACTGCCATCAACTAATGAAGCTGCAACACCGTTTTTATATCTCAGTTGAATAGACTGGCAGCATGCACGTCACGCTGCAAACTCCCCTTTCCTTAAATCGCTTTTCCGCTTATTTCACTACTCGATCGGCCTTAGCCGCTCTTCATTGTGCAAAACGAATCAGAGTGAAATTCGCTGCAGGAGGTGAACCGGTTACTCTCGAACCGGACGCACATATACACATGCGCGCGATGTCCGAGAACTGCAGCAACGTTTTTAAGCAAATGCAAATGCAAAATGCAAAATGCAAGTGCAAAGTCAATGCGAATGCAAATTTAGCAAAGCGCATGAAAAGACATAAGTACCGCAACAATTGCGCATTCTTTCTAATCATCTGGCTTACATGATATTCAATCACAACGAAACAACTCTTTAGCGGAAAACGATCCGATTAGCTAAAAATGAACGCGCCTTCGAATCTTCCATTTATGACACCAGATCCAATGAGCGGATTGTCAATGCGCATGCCGCACTGCCTATTTGTCGCGCTTTCCCAATTGTTTTATTTGTTTGGTATGATTATTACTGTGAATTTCGATGAAATCTTTAAATGCTGAAATGATTACGACTATCTTGAACTGTCTCTGATATCTTCATGCCAAAAAAAAACATTTTCTACACTTCGCTGTCCAATAAGAACGAGAAGAAAAAAGTCATTACTGACATGAATGAAATAAAATATCTTTGTGATCGAGTTTCTTGATCACGTCGGCGAACAATTTACTTCCAATTCCCGAATGACGATAGTCTTCGATAACGTAATAGATTCCAATAATAGCTATATTGTTGTAGCATGCAAAAGCGATTGAACCAAGAATATCCTCTCCTAAAACGGCCAAAAATGAGAGTTTTCATTCATTGACGATATATGCTTGTACTATATACTATTCATGGCATGATGCAAATTATGTTGAATGCACACACGTTTCTTACAAAAGCTCTCTGTACTAATTCGCTGTACTTTGCACATAAAATGACAAAAATTGACCGTTTAATAAACAAAACAATTCTCGTTTACTGGATTCTAGCGACCATTATTTAACAACTATAAAAAATCTTGCTTCCTTCAGACAGCATTTTGAATTCGTGAGTTTCGAGGACAACTTACTCACTGTAAAGGCTAACTGATGGCATTCATTTCCGCTAAAGTTTGACAAACGGAGCAAAATTTTTTTATATTTTGAAGCGCTTTCGACGTCGTTTTGCTGACGTCAATACCGATCGTCGGCGTTGTGATCAGCAAGCGGTTCTTACAATTTGTAATCGTCATCGAGTTGATTAATGCAAATTTAGTGTAATTGTTGCTGAAGTATGCGTCAAAAAGAGGAGACATTTTTGTGCTCTCTATTCGCTTAATTCAGCGATATTTCCACGAATTGTGATTGAGCGCACACCCGACACAACGCAAAAATACAAAAATCATGCAAACAACGCAGAGTAAAGAACATCAGACTAGATAGGTTTTTCGTTTAAATGTAGAATCACGTTATGTATATAGCATAAAAAGTTATAAAATGTGTTTAATACTTTTAAGAAAAACATTCGATGCGCTTATAATAATGAAGACGAGGAACGAAAATGATTGATCACTGGAATAGGTTGGAACAAAATTACATTTCAGTGCGCGGACAGGAAGAGAATAACAGACAAATTTTAATTTGAAATTGTTCATTCATTACGATGGACATGCCAAAACACTGTACGCGATCGAAACATAGCAAAGCGAATAGGTAAGCAAATTTCATAGACGCTTTCGGACGGTTAGTTTACAGTGAGAGGTAAATTGAGAATACTGGGAACAAAACCACGCATATGTATATACCGCACAGGGCTTGCTCGAATGGGAATGCCCTTGTAAGACACAAGCCATAAGCAGAAATTTGTCGTGAACTTATGATTTGATACTGTCTACAAGAACAAGTCATAAGCACTTTGCTTATAAATGATTACTTACTTAGGTTCTTCGCGACGATAAGGACAAATTTTTCACCAAAAGCTGCCTTCCAAGCCTCAAACGATTCGTAATTCATACAGTAGCCGTCCGTTTCATACGATAGAGCAACAACCTATTAAAAAAGAAAACCACTGTAGATGAAATTACCCTTTCGATTCGCAACCTTTTTCCATTCCTTTCGGATATATGATGAGTTCCAGACAGTATAGACGGCATAAGTTGATGTGTTTTTGCGTTATCAACGAATTATTTGCTCAGTTTTGTTTTGCGGCTGGGGATTGGTTGATAAATTTTTGGTGACCGCACTTCGTACTTTAGCAATTAACGCACTTCTTCCTCATCTAAAGTGCACTCACTAGCTTGCTTGCATGGAATTGAGAAAACGACTAACACCCGAACTCGTTTTAACATTTGCGATATCTAATTTTACTGCACTCTTTTTCTTGCATCTTCAAATGTGTTTAAAAAGTTTACTCGGTTTCCTTTTTTTTTTAAAAAAAACCCTTTCACCGATTTTTTGCTTTGACTGAATAAAAACTCTTATTGATCTTATCAATCTTCGTCGTCATCCAATAATCAGTGTTAGCAATCATTCCACAAAAACAAAAAATTTCGAGGACCCACCAAGGAAAATGCACTGTTTCGTTCCCCTTCATTCGTACCCATCCGCTTCCTATACAAGAAAGAGCCACTTGCCTTCTCAACAGCTGAGCAATTGCTGATAATTGCTCATCAACTTAATACAATACTGAGCTAATCGATGTTGCTTGATTGTTGGAAAAAGTTAGTTGAGAAAAAAAAATATCTAAGACGCTCATCACTTTTCCTGAAAACCATTACACTGCAGAAATGGTTGAAAATGGAAGTGGTGGATGGGGGAGGGGGGAAGGGGTGAGGGGAGAAGAAGTGCTTAAAAAATGGTGCTAGTGAGGGCTGCACTCTTCACAGATGGTTATTGGTGTAAGGACATCGAGAACGGAATAAGTTTTGTTCTTTCCCTCTCAATTATTAGCAACTTCTCTTCTGGCATTTGCAAACTGATAACGCTTAATGTTTTTTGCGAACTCTGCTTATGAACAACTCTCGATCCGTTAATGATAACATCGATATCAAGTGGCCATATCATTTGCATGATCCACTGTTCCTTCTGAAAGTTAAAGAAAGCAGCAAGTGCATAATTGCTTTTAAAAACACTTTAAGCAATAAAGTAAGAGGAAACCGGTCTCAGTACCCACTTTGAACAAATGCGACATATACAATATACGTCATAGAAGTACACAGAATATATAAAAAAATCTTTGAAATTATTGAAGAAAAATCTTTGAAAAGAGGAAAAAGTACACGCTGGTTGGGCTGCTCAACGAGAAGAACATCATCAAACCTAAAATAACATGTTATTCCCAAAAAAGAAATTCGGTTTTTTCTTGGTACAAAAATATCACTGGCGCTTGATCGTTGTGCGTTTCCCGGCGATGTCGATGCGTTCTTTTAGAATGCAGCTCCTAAAGAAAAAGCTGAAGAAGCAAACGTACGCCAGATATGTGAATGGCTTTAAGCAAGCCAGACCGTGCATCAACGTTGATCAAAGAGTTCAGGTAATCAACGTACATGCGCAATCTCCTAAATGCTAATATTCTGTCAGTCCTTACAGCGAGCAAGAACGACCAATCATGGTAGGCATAAGTGATGAACTCGTAACAAAAAGTAAGATATTTTCGCGCTCTGCTTGTACCACCTGTACCAGGTATGGTACGGTATTGGACCACATTTAAACCTACAACTGCAACATAAATACTACAAAACCCGATTTTCAAAGAGTGGTACAAGGACAGTATCGTGCCGACTTTTGGGAACCGGAAAAATACAAGTACATCTTGCAATTTCTGCACAGCAGTTGCACTTGAAATGTACTTCATTTTTCTAAAACTGGTTACTGCGAGTTGTCGACTAAAATTTTCCATGTCATATCCCGACGCATCTCTACCACTGACCGTTAGAATTGACAAAGTATTTGTTGGAAGATGTGGGGCAGAACTTTCCATTTCAAAAATTTATGAACATCTGACGAGGTGAGGAGTTGTCTTACGTTTGCAACTTACTTTTTCCAATTGTTCCAGTTATGTCTGAAGAGCTCATTTCCTTTTCCTAATCTCTTTAGTTTGTATTTCAACCTAATCAATCGGCGAAAATTTAGTTCTTCTTTTAAGAAGGGCTTTTGATGGCGAACTTCTGGAAAACGAGGTCTTTTTCACTAATGAAGGTGTACGAACAACGAAAGTGACTATATATAAGACGAAGTATAGTCAGTGGCATTTGCGTCTAATCTTTATTTCCTGAACGTATTTTTATCTTATCGTTGTAACCCATCTGTATGAAATGAGTAACCCTCAAGATGTGCAACAACAGTGCAGGAATTTCATTAAGTCTGATGAGGAGAAAACTGAGGATTTCGAGGAGAGACAGAATAACCGAAATGATGCGAAATTTCCGAAAAGACAGCTGCATAGCTCATACACTGCAATTGACGATGCTAGACGTTCTGTAAGCAGCCAGAAAGCCAGCAAAACATTTTAAGGCGGAATCCCTTTGCGCAGAGTTCCACTTGAGCTTGATTATGTCCGCTCACGCTCGATGGAACTCTCTCTCACTCTCTATCTGTGTTGAGCAGGATGCGATAAGTTCTCTTTAAGGACGACATTTGCTGAAGTATTTGTTTTGTTGAAATCTCGAAAGAAAGGAAATATTTCCCCTATAAGAACCATGTAATGTGGAGCAAAAAAATTAAGCGACTCAGTATGCAGTTACATTTTCTTCTTACCTTTTCAAAATCGCTCGAATTGCCTTCGTAAAACTTGTACCAGAAGCCGTGCTTTGAGTAGGCACCGTTCCATGGATTTCCGCAATCTTTTGGCTGTTTAATATCGTATACTTTCATCGAAATAGGTTTACCAAGTTCAGAAGGTACCTGCCGACGAAGGACCTCCTTGAACGGCTCCAGCTTTGGCGTATCTATCATCCGGAACTGAACTGATTTTAAAATGACACTAACAAACTATGGGATAATACAAAATGACACAAGGGGACCTATATTCGTATCGTGAAGCCATGGCGTTCTTTGAACGTGGAAAATACAGTTATATAGAGAAGAATTGCAGTATGATTTCCTGACTTGCGAAGGAAATAGAGGTAAAAATAGAAGATTTCGCGTATAGACGAGGAGGAAATGTTCACAGGAGAGGCTTATTGATGTCACAAGTGCGACACCGTAAAAAAAAACGTTCTCTAAAATGAGAAGGGCAGATTTGGATCGCGTAATATGGCGATCGGCAAAGTCGATAGAAGACTATAGCCAATTTGTGATTATTAACATAATCCAGCATCACTTATACAGTCCAACATTCGTTGGCGATCGACTGGCAATGCAATGTGATCGGCGTTAAAAGAATATTGCATTCAGCCTGTATTGTCCCTGGAGAGAAAATGTAGGAATAATGACATGCGAAGAAGCCTTCTTGACCATCATTTTTTAAAAATCGCTCATTGATCGATAAGAGGTGGTAAAACGATCTCGAAAAGACATAATTTTATTCAGCCAACAAAACTTAATGGCGACAAATACGAAATAAGGAAGTAACAGTTAAGGTGAAAATTTATTAACAAAAGGATAGTTAGGACGGTAAAATAAACACCAGCCACAAAAAATTCAAAATAATGTGAACACAATCAGGATCATTAGAGGTAAAAGTGGCTCTTAACAACAACGAAATATCGTAAGCTTGAGCGGATGAGAAAACGTGTGCTACAAGGATATAGTAGTGAACCAGTGGGTCAGCAAAACTTATTATTCGATGGGTGCCGGTGTTGATCATTGACCATTCGTCAATCGTCTCCTGCAAGCCGCTGGAAGAGTCACAATCTGAATAAAGAAGAGGTAGAAAAGAAGTTTGTACTGAGTACTGAGCAATGATTTTCCTTGAAAATGAATTTAGAAAAGCCGAGAACCTATGAGAAACAGACATAATCACTTCTCTTTAATTTTTTTGTAAGCTTTGGCTAATCTGCAACTCGTGAAATGCGTGAAGACGACGTCGACTCATCCATTATTACGACCTTTTCATAACTTCTTCGCAAAGAATGAAAGTTCAGTTTATATCTGAACCGGATGCTTGAAAATCTTTTATTAAACTCGAATACGCATTTCGGCCCAACGAAAATGCTCATTTTTTGCATTTGGCTATAAACCCACCTGTGGTAAGTGACCAAGTTTAAAAAGGGAGATGGGCGGTGACCATAGGATGAGAATTATCTCTGCCAAATTTCATAGCTTTAACTCCTGTTGTTAACGAACTGAAAATACTACAGAGGCAGACACACGCATACACATACACTCGTATAGACATACAGCCGCCTTTATTTACTTTTAAAACGAAAATTTTGCTAATACGGACAAAAAACGAGTGTTCAGTAGAAGATTTATAGGCTCGGTCGGGTCCGATGAAAATTTCATTTCTGGCGTTTGTAAGCAGTCTCTATGAAATTGGTCTAACAAGGTGAGAGCCGCAAAGGCCCCCTCTAAGCCGGGAATCAACTCAATTGAACAAAATTACTCATTTTCACTGCAGACAAACTATGGCCTTTAATGCGCTTGTAACAATTCACCGATTTATCGCAAAGGCACGTGAGTGAATTTTCTCGAGCGACGTTAAAGCTGCTCAAATTTTGCTCTTTTTCATCAAATACGGTCGAACAAATGCTCAGAGCTATACAAATACTCAAAATCGAATAAATGTTAGTGAATCTAACGCTATTCTTTCGTTCATTTTTACGTAGAAAATTTTGAAAATTATCACCACTCTCTTCATCTAATAAATAACAAAATGCAAAATGTCAGGTTTTTCTTTCGCTTTTTTTTCCACCACTCTGTCACTTCGTTTGAACACCTTTTGCTTTTCATAAGACACGTTTTATGTAGATGGATAGATCGTTGGGGAAAGAAAATAAAAATATTCGTAGAAAATCACGTGCTTCCAACCGGTTTTTACACCGTTTTCGTTTTCACTAAATAAAATTTTATCGCTTGTACGTCATTCGTTTGAACGCCATCTCTGCGTCGATGAGGATTCGATAAGTTAAGCATGCTTGTACAGTCATATATCTGTATTAAAATTTTCCGTAAAGGGTTTGTGCCTGGCCGTTTGATTTTAAAACTGTTATTTTTGCGTGTTGGCAACTGCATACCTTTCGCTATGACTTCAACAAAACCGAACGGTACGAAGTTCGGATCACTGATATCCGATAGAGATGCAAGCGCCTGATATGATAGAGTGGCTAATTCGATGTTCCACAATCCAAATTTTTAGGATAATTTCGAAAATTTTTCCGGATTATTTTCGCGTATCACCATTTTTTTGATGCAAACATTCACGAATTAAAATTTTTCTGTCCAAACAAACGTTGAACACTGCGAATGGCTTTATCAATTAATGTTTCCAATCTCATGAGAAAAAGCTTCCAATGGCCACACGCTGTTGAAAACGCTGAAATTTTCACATTTTTGAACATCTTTAATTCAAAATTCTTCATTGATTACCAACTCTCGCCCGATGTTTATCAAAATACTTATCGAGTACAAATTACTCCATAAAAATTCTGAAATTTATTTGCTGTAGTAATTCACAGTCTATGATTCGATAAGTATCGACCGAAATTTTCGCTATACACCGATTGATGAATTGTATGAAGGATGGGTGCGATGCGAGATAGATGAAAGTCGGCTTCATCGAGCGTTCATTCGTTCATAGGTGACAACGCGGAGCTGACAACGTGGAGCTAGTGGAAACCGTTAGGTTTCCACTAGCTCCACATATGTATTCATGCGATAAAGATAGTGGAAACAAAGAATGATGACTTGAATGGGCATGACATCAGTTAGACTGAAAAACGCTTCCGCCGCTCACAGTGAAACCTATCTAGGCAACTTTTATGCAGAATCCCTTTTTGCTTTATCGCATATTGCGAATATTTTCTTGCACTTAATTTTCAGTGCCTAAAATCGGGAGTATTTTCGTATTCCTCAATTATGTTCTATTGGTTCCTGTCTTCTGTTGTTTTGTTCCGATAGCAATGTCCTTGTGGAGATTTGAATTTCTTCTACTGTTTCTTTAAAAGAAAATGAATCAACCGCAACTTATCTTTTAAATAAGAAAAAGGATGGCCTTGCATATTTGTTTTGCGCCATTTATTGAGATGCTTTTTTTTTCGTAAACTCACCATTAATTTGCTATACAAATCGCCCATGGGTTGTCATAAACAGTCGCACATAACGTCGAAGAAGAGAAAGAAATCAAACATCTCAAAAAAACTACAACGCGAGAGCAAAGAACGCATGAATGCTGCTCTATGAGAAGTATAATCAATTCCAAATATAGCTGGTTCAATTCTAAAAAATCTTACAACCTTTCGAAAGCAATGAAAAAATCACTGGTTCTTGATCAAAAATAAACACGAATAAACGTGAATGAACAAGACATTTCGCAATTTCAGCACATACTCTTAGACAAAATTTGGTGTCGCTTGCGACCTTTAGTGTGTTGCCAGGTAAACACAAGTCCTAGGACAGGAAAGTTCCAATCGCCTTTTTCTGGAACATGGAAAAGGCTATTTCGCTTGTAGTTGAAGGATGATAACTGTTTTAAAAGAGTTTGTTTGCATACTTTGGAAGTAAACGCTTAATACATAGAGCATAAAAAGTAAAGGGTACGGAGAACATGAAAACAAAAGAGAGAAAACAAATGACGAAAACGAAAGCGTAAACAAAAGCAAATCGCACAGCTAAAACCATTTTAGAAAGTAGAAGTAGAGTTCTGTTCGAAGCAACAGGAAACAGTGTGCATTCATAAAAAGAACGATAAAAGAGATAGACACCTCAATGGCACTCAAGTGAAGCAAAAACGACAATGAGACAACATTTCGAAAGGCATTCAGCATCACCATAAGATAAGGAAATATATGCAGAAGCATTACGCAAAAACAAGAATAAATGGCGAAGGGGACGGGCGAAATGCAGTCGTGATTTCCGTGATTTCCATATTCGAGGTACGAAATCGGGTGATTCTGATAGAAGGGAAATGATTTTTTTTTTAAATCTGTAATGATCTCGCCTTTGCGGTACTGGAGGTCGCGGAATTCCATTCGTATGTTACCCCCCTTTGCGAAAGAGTGTTCGAATATGTTCAATTTGCAGTTGTTAATTGTAAGCTTTAAAGAGTTTCCCGAGCATGTGCAAGCATTTGTGAGGGACAGTTCAACAAATCTATCAAACGGAAGATCAACATCACCACGAACAATCATGTGTGGTATACAGGGATCAGATGCAGCGCAACCGTCTGCAAATCTAGAGCACTAACTTGCTGCATGCAGTTAGAAGTCACAAATGGTCGAATGTATCATCTTCTGAACAATCGAAGAGCGAAGCATCCTCGAAGATTATCAGGTCAGTTCAGTAAGTATTGCTGTAAGGGCTGGCTAGAGACTAAACATTGATGATTTACTCGAGAAGGATGAAATTACATTTCATATATAACAATTTACTGAGTAAAAGCAAATCTCTGGAACAGGATGCTTGCAGAACGAGAAGAGCCTTTGCATTTGCTTTTTTTCTATATGTTGTAGAGATTGCCTTGGAATTCGAAGTTGTTGTATATTGCAATGCCCAGATCTTTAAGTGTAAACGAGGCAAACACTACAAAAGCAGTAATTAGAAGGGGATTTTATGAGTTGGTTCGCCGAAATCGGATGAGACTTATTTTGTCTGGTGCCAGAGGAAGTAACCATGTACGCGACCAGTGGTCAGTACACTGATGACCTCTGAAGACTGTTGGTAGTGGCGATGACTTTAACATCATCGGCAAAGAAGTACCACCTGTAGTCGGATGGAAGACATTTATGTACGTCACTAACGAAAATAAGGAAAGGTGCTAATGTCATCAGCTTATGACAACACTGGATGGGTTGACGGGAGAGAAGGGTGAGAGTTGGATAGCAGGCAAACATTCTAAAATGCTTCAACGATAACCACAATAAAAGAATGAATAACTTTATGCATTGCAAGTTGCCCCTGAAGTGAGTTAAGAACGGACAAAAATAACTTTAATATGGCGCAGAGGGCAGTGGAAGCTCAGAAGGTCATTTAACGGATAGGAGATTCATGAAGCTCATTTCTGCACGAAATTTCTACTGCTGAAGCCGCTTACCGTGGGCCTTTATTCGGACCCCGCAAGAGGCCAGCAAGATTTCTTGGTCAGCCGTATATGCTTTAATACCAAGGTTGAGGCCAAGGTGCGAACGCTTACTTTCATAAATTTTCGCTTTTTTAAAATTCTTTAAACAAATTTTAGTCGTTTTCCAATTTCGTTGTATCTTTGCCCATCAAAGGTCCTGAAAACAATGATACTGATGTTTTGCGGCAATCCTAATAGTAACGTTGTCAATCACGGCTTCAAATCGTCAACAATAAAATTTTGGAGCTAAAAAATTTCAGGAAAAGGCGCACCTCCAATGACAAGGGCATTTCTCGTGTTGGAGAGCATAAAAGAAGAGGCGGGTGATCATTCTAATGCATTTTGCGCTGTAATCTAATAGGGAAAAGGCTGATCAAGGGAATCAGAAGAGTTAAAGAAGCTCAACGGGAAAGGTACGCGAATTTACTGCGAAATACGTCTGATGATCGCTTGGATGTGTTGCAAAACAGTGAAATGGAACCGGATGGTGTAAGAAATTCTTCATTTAAGAAAAAAAGGACCCAGATTTGTTGCTTAAGCATGTTCATCAAAAATTACATCCTCTGTTTGAAAGCTGTTTGACTAGCAGCGAAATTGCCACAATATAAACACAGTCGTAAACTGAACGTGAATTCTAACTGCAAAACTCGTTCCAAAGAGCGAAGCAACAATCCAGCCTGGTTCATCTTTTCATTAGAGAGAAGGCATGCAGTGAATGGATGAAAATAACGAGAGTAATTTATGTCAATGCGTTGCACAGGGAATTAGAGAATTTGAAAAAGTGGTCTCGCTATTGCGAGACGACCATCTGATGACACTTTTAGCCACCCAACGTCACCACTCTTTTGCAAAACGAAACACCCTTCGGGATGTTTTTCACGTCCGCTTTCTGGACCACTATAAATGCAACGACACGTCCTCTATATTGCAGTATCAAGTGCCGCCGTCAAATATTCAGTCGAGTTGTTCCTTACTCACTCAACTCACAGTGCGCTCAATCAGTTTCTCTACCCTCGCCTACCTACCCGCCCATTCCTTTCTATCGTCGCGCTAATAAATATTACCTGTCGAAAACATACAAGGACATATGTTTGGGCTCGAACAATAACGGCATCTTTACATCCCAAACAAACCTTTACACTTTAACCGAATGAACCAAATGTCAGAGAGGGAAAAGACCAAGTGAATTCTAATTTAGCCTTTTCAAAGGATTAAGTTTATTCGATTGTGGTGTTTTATGAATGCAAAGAATTCATTGGATTATCCTCGCAGGGAATGGCTCTCGTTCAGCGAGTATAAAAAAGAGCTAACAGACTGAAATGTTGTTGACCGTGACATTCCCACAGTTCGAAGATTTTCATACCAGCGGTGATACCGTCTTTTATGTTTTCAATATCTTTCTTCTTATTCCCGTTTTTCTGCTGTAATTTCAAAACCTGTCCCTTCAAAGTGATATAGCTTTTTTTTTTTTCAGTAATTTGTCACTCGTCCTTCCCTCCGGGGTAAAAACAAACTAGCTTGACTGCTTCATCAGTTCAGCTTTCCAAGCAGCCAAATCACAACTTTCACAGTTGACTTTCTTAAATGGACGGTAAATACCTTCAATTTTTGAAGTCGGCATGTTCTAGGCATTTTTCTTAATATTTGCATTCTTAAAGTGAAAAAGTAATACATCCAGTTGGAAAGCCTCATTTAAACCCTCAAATATCGTCTTGTTATTTTATTTCATATTTTTCTCATATTTCGTAAGTAATGAGACTCGGTTTCCCGTTGTTTTCGTAACAAAGATCGCCTTTTACTACGACATTTTGTTGTAAGTTCTGCCTGTATTTGTGCTTTGAAAAGTATATAACATATTGCTCTGTTTATTTGTAAAGCAACTTCTTTGAGGACTTTCAAGTCAAACTATTTGGTTATAATGACAAATAGGGAAATTTAAATTCACCGAAACAACTTCCTGAGTTTATTATTTAACTGCTGCGTATTGATTGATTAATTTTTTTCGGCTCTTTGTTCGCCTAGACAAGGTCATTCTGTTCCTTAAGTGGTTTCGATGAACAAGATTGTTTAGCTGTTTTTTTTTGGGTTTTTTTTTGCTCAATAGGTTTACCTTCGGCAATATGAAGCAGAAAAGATTCTTCAAATGAGAAGTCGGTGTTTACTTCTGTGTATTTCATTCCATTTGTTTCAATTCTGATCTCAACATTACTATCGATATTACTTCCTCAACATGCATAAAGCTTTCATGCATGAGTCAATCGCTTCTTGCTCTTCATCGACACTTACTCCAGTGCTATTCATCCTATATTAAAAATGCACTCCGACAACGCATTATCCGTGCTTAGGTACGTGCGGGTCTGCATGTGGGTGTTTGCGTGTGCGCGTGCATGTATGTGAGTGTGTGTGCGCGCGTGTGTTTGGGTGTATGTGCGCGCGGGTCCGTGCGTGTGCGTGTGCGTGAGTGTGCGCGTGAGTGTGTGCGTACATGTGGGTATGGGTGCGTGTGTGTGGGTGTGTGTCTGTTTGTCTGTTGTTTTAACTCCGGAACCAATGAGATTTGAAACGTGAGATTTGGTATATATAATCCACAAGCTAGGTCACCTCCCAAAACCATTCTGCTCATAAAGCGTTATGGAAGCTGTGCCTGATTAAAGGTAGATAAAGTATTCCTTTGCGTTTTCAACCATTCTTTCAGAACATTCGAACGGCTAGGTCACAGAAAAACGAATTTTCGATGAGAAATTTCTTAATGGCTGTTAGGTCGGAAAGAAGACAACTCCTCGCACGAATTCCAAGCTGAGCTAAGATCTGATATCTCGTGACGAGTAAGTAAAACTAGATAGAGTAAAACTGTTGTTCATTAAGAGTGTAACAAACTGGGCGGTTGACGATCTCCGTTTGTTCGCCCTAAGGAAACAAAAAAGAGTGGTGATAATATGGTTCAGCATAGGATGTTGATATGTAGCAGCATAGGACCCATACGACGCCCGTGAATGTTATTTAATGACTTAAGGGCATTATTAGCCGCCAAGTAGTACCCTCGACATTCGTGCTTTTAGTTTCCTTAAGGTTACATCTGCTGTGATGCTCTGAAACAAGTGATAGTTATTGTTAACCGGGATCAGAGCTTTAGTTGATCATTTTTATAGTCGTATGTCAATACTTCAACTACTTTAACTCAAAGATTGCTACATTCAAGCAGCAAATATGGCACGTAGACGTTACACTCTTTCGCTTTTGGTTTTCTCATGATGCATAGGCACATTTATTTCTGATCACTTCTGTTCGTGGTCGCTAAATTTTGTATTTGCAGCGTTCATTCAAAATGAAAAGTCTTCAGTACTTCTGGCATAGCGCCCGTTCAAAGCGAGTTTTGTTAAGGAAATTTTATCATATGAGCGAAGCAAAATGCTAGTGGAAACACGAAATTGTTCAGATCAGTGAAATAATAAAAATTATTAACTATCGAAACTTACAATGGCATGCAACGTAATCATCGTAATTCTAATTAGCAGTTCGAATAACTAGCATTAATTAACTGATGTCGAGCGCAAATCGGTAGTTCTGGTTGCCTAAGCGTTTTCATTTTCTCCAAAACCATGCACTGTTTTCGTTAGTTTAAAGTGTTTTCAGGATGATCCGTGTTGTTCTGGTTCTAGCTTTGGGAGCATGCTTGTGCAACGCACAAATGCAAAAGCTATGCACTTGTGCTCAAGTTGAACCTTGTAAGAATAACGCTGTTGGTTCGGTCATTCCTTGTGCTGATAAGTGCCAGGTGAGGATTTCATATAATAAAGACTTCATAATCTTTCTTGAAAATAACAACAATTTTCACGGAATTATCTCCATTTCCATATCTTTAAACCATTGGCAAAGATGGATTGAATAGCTTTCAACTCCATCTACGGGTTTTATAACTCGCTGCTTTTATAATGAGTAATCTTAGGCTAGTTATTGCGCTCGCACGGCCATAAAAAAGTAGTGTCACTCACGTTCGTAACAGACAATTATAATTCTAGTAATGAAAGACCCTTCACATACCCAACCGCAATACAAATAAAATAAAACAACATGTTGAACATAAAATATTCGACGCAATTGCTCATTGAAGATATAACAAACAAACATGCAAAGATAGCAGTGAAACCAGTGGCTATAGCAAATCGAGAACGTACGAGGTGCTGACACATGTGTTACGTTTTCGATTTGCTGCTGCTAAAGCTATGGATGAAACGGTAATAGTGCGTTAGATTTCAAGAGTCACTATATTTCAGAAGCATGCAGCAAATGCGGGAACCAACTATAACGTAATGCGTGGTTGTGTAATGCAGTATCGTCCACAAATTGAGGCGACTCTAAATTGCGTCATGAACTCCTTCAAAGGAACGTAAGTTGTAATTATTTCAGGCCAGAAATATATCCTTATTCACAACAATAATCTTAATTCTCTTCTATGCTCGCATCGAACGTTTTCTTGCATTTATCAGGTGTTGTTTTTTTTTCCTCATAGAAATTTCTACCAATCAAACTTAAACTAAAATCAGAGGAACTCCTTCTTTTTCAGTAGGCGGAAAAGCACTTGTGATACGCAATATTTGTTTTCTGAAATCTAGAAACGAGCGCGAATGTGTGCAAGATCGGCGACATCCCGCATTCTTTTGCGACTCATCCATTAAACTTGTCAATTTCAAAAACTACCCATAAATGGCTAGAAATCAAACTTTATCGGACTCGACCGCACATACAAATTTTTTGTTAAGGACTTTTTTCTGTGATCTACTTCATGAATTTCGCAAACTGACCGACTACAAAATGCATGTGAAACATTTCCACCTATCGGTGAGGCTCGTCGAACCGGTTTGAAAATTGGTTTGGGAGGTGCTTTAGATTATACCCTCTAAATTTCACAGATCTTAACTTCAATGGCTCCACAAGTGAAATCAGACAGAAGGCATACGCACATTCACTAGGTCGTCATAATGCGCAATGCAAAAGAAATTCGCAAAAGCACACAATAACAAAAATATTGCACCACTCTTAACAAATGTCAATGTATCGCCAAGCGGAAAAATGACAAATGGAGCGAAGAATAATTTTCGCACTCTCAGTTAAACTAAAATTTAATCACTGATGGTTGGAAGGGAAAAAGTGGCAAAAACATTTTTCGCTGATGAATTTCGTACTTCTCATTGAGTGGCACATTCCGGAAAAACTCTTCGCTGTTTATCTTTATTTTGTAATTGACCTTTTCGAAGGACTAAATCAAGCATCTCTGTCTTTATGGACAAACCGAAAAAAAAGTTGATATTGAGAACCAGTTTGTTATTTGTGAGTGGCATCAGCTTTTGTTTATGGCAAAAAAACTCTTCAAGGTAAAGAGAGACTGTTCAGGCATTTTCCTAATAGCATCAAACGTTGTTGTCTACCATGCAGATTGTGTGCCATGAGTATCAGCTGACATAAAATCCATTCAGTAACACAATTTTGATCTCTGATAATATCAATGCTTTTCATCATCAAAGATATATGGATGAAATATTCCACGATGAAATTCCACAAGAAATTCCACAAATTCCACAAAAATACATTCCACAAAGATATATGGATGAAATATCTGAACAAACATAAATAAACAGGTGCTCACCTGGCCCAACGAATAGAATGGTACCGAAACGTTATGCGGCTGGAATCGAAATCGCTATTATGAGTGAAATCAACGGCATGATTGCATCTAATGGTAAATGTCTCTTCCATGTTTTCATCCGTATGAGCCTCCATCGAATGAAGGGTCGCATTAGCGATCATCTCCTTTTCTTTTCGTTACAGTTAGCTATGAAATGCTGTTTAGGTTGCCTGCAAGTATATGTAGTTTATAGCGAATATAATGAACACAGCTGATCGAATCAATCCACTTACTACATACTTCAAATTCAAGTAGATGATTTATGTGAGATTTGCTTTATAAAAAAGCTGTTTTGTTTAACGTTTCACATAGGATTTCTGCAATATGGTTCCCCCGTCGATTCGGTAATGAGGAAGAGAAAACACAAAGAGGAGATTCGAATCATACACATAGGTAGAAGCTAACATGCACAAATTACGTAGTGTAAAACAAATCTTATCGGATATAGAAAATATAAATCTCAGTTTAACCATTAAACATCATTTGTTAAAGCTATTCTCACAATATTAAGCATCGCACCCATTCACGGACTGTTGCTGAAGATGTTAGCAATACAATGCCATTAAACAGCAGAAGGTCTCAACTCACTAATACCGATAGCTTATCGATAAGTTCGCTTATGCATTTCAAATAAAAACGGTCGTTTAGGCAATGAAATTTGCCAACTTTTTCAGTGGTCTGTGATTTCGTAAACACTTTTTTTCATAAAAATTTTTTTCATAAAAATTAAGCTTAAAATAAATTTTTAAAGTTGTATTATTGCTTCATTTTTTTCACTAATGAATAACACTAATTAATTAATAATCCTCATCGGAGAACGCCACTCAATAGAGCTTGTTTCGTGTGGACGCTCTGAATTGAGTGAATATATTTGATTAAGGAGAATTGTCTTTTGAATATTTGATAAGTATTTTATTAATTGGGAATTAATTAGCGGATACGTTGCAGGAATCTCGGCGCAAGTGGCAAGATATGTTGGTGCAGGGCGTAAATACGCAAGTTGCATGCAAAAATGCATCGAGAAGCAGACAAGCGAATGCGCAAGGAGAGCAAAGTAAGAATTTACAGTAAACATTGACAGCTTATCTCCTCACAAGCGCCTCTAAGAAAGCTGTCATCTTTCCCAAAATAATAGTTACCTCGGTTTTTATCATGATGAACACCCTGGACTTTTTCCTTCGAAGAACTTATGGACGCAGGAGAGGAGAGGAAGAGAGGATATTGGAAAAAAAAATAACATTCTTTTCGAGTATGGACTCACTTTGAATATTAGACCGTTGAAAGAAAGAGACCTCATCGATAAGCAAAGCGCACAAAGATGTCGTTATCAGTTACATGTTTTCCGTTAGCATCACAATAGACATTTGAGGCTTATTGCTGCCCTCGTTTCTGCAAAAAAGTGTCTCTGTGATCCAGCGAATCATCATACGGCCCCCTTCGCTTATTGGGAAGAGAGCATACTATCGATATTACTTCCTCAACATGCATAAAGCTTTCATGCATGAGCCAATCGCTTCTTGCTCTTCATCGACACTTACTCCAGTGCTATTCATCCTATATTAAAAATGCACTCCGACAACGCATTATCCGTGCTTAGGTACGTGCGGGTCTGCATGTGGGTGTTTGTGTGTGCGCGTGCATGTATGTGAGTGTGTGTGCGCGCGTGTGTTTGGGTGTATGTGCGCGCGGGTCCGTGCGTGTGCGTGTGCGTGAGTGTGCGCGTGAGTGTGTGCGTACATGTGGGTATGGGTGCGTGTGTGTGGGTGTGTGTCTGTTTGTCTGTTGTTTTAACTCCGGAACCAATGAGATTTGAAACGTGAGATTTGGTATATATAATCCACAAGCTAGGTCACCTCCCAAAACCATTCTGCTCATAAAGCGTTATGGAAGCTGTGCCTGATTAAAGGTAGATAAAGTATTCCTTTGCGTTTTCAACCATTCTTTCAGAACATTCGAACGGCTAGGTCACAGAAAAACGAATTTTCGATGAGAAATTTCTTAATGGCTGTTAGGTCGGAAAGAAGACAACTCCTCGCACGAATTCCAAGCTGAGCTAAGATCTGATATCTCGTGACGAGTAAGTAAAACTAGATAGAGTAAAACTGTTGTTCATTAAGAGTGTAACAAACTGGGCGGTTGACGATCTCCGTTTGTTCGCCCTAAGGAAACAAAAAAGAGTGGTGATAATATGGTTCAGCATAGGATGTTGATATGTAGCAGCATAGGACCCATATGACGCCCGTGCATGTTATTTAATGACTTAAGGGCATTATTAGCCGCCACGTAGTACCCTCGACATTCGTGCTTTTAGTTTCCTTAAGGTTACATCTGCTGTGATGCTCTGAAACAAGTGATAGTTATTGTTAACCGGGATCAGAGCTTTAGTTGATCATTTTTATAGTCGTATGTCAATACTTCAACTACTTTAACTCAAAGATTGCTACATTCAAGCAGCAAATATGGCACGTAGACGTTACACTCTTTCGCTTTTGGTTTTCTCATGATGCATAGGCACATATATTTCTGATCACTTCTGTTCGTGGTCGCTAAATTTTGTATTTGCAGCGTTCATTCAAAATGAAAAGTCTTCAGTACTTCTGGCATAGCGCCCGTTCAAAGCGAGTTTTGTTAAGGAAATTTTATCATATGAGCGAAGCAAAATGCTAGTGGAAACACGAAATTGTTCAGATCAGTGAAATAATAAAAATTATTAACTATCGAAACCTACAATGGCATGCAACGTAATCATCGTAATTCTAATTAGCAGTTCGAATAACTAGCATTAATTAACTGATGTCGAGCGCAAATCGGTAGTTCTGGTTGCCTAAGCGTTTTCATTTTCTCCAAAACCATGCACTGTTTTCGTTAGTTTAAAGTGTTTTCAGGATGATCCGTGTTGTTCTGGTTCTAGCTTTGGGAGCATGCTTGTGCAACGCACAAATGCAAAAGCTATGCACTTGTGCTCAAGTTGAACCTTGTAAGAATAACGCTGTTGGTTCGGTCATTCCTTGTGCTGATAAGTGCCAGGTGAGGATTTCATATAATAAAGACTTCATAATCTTTCTTGAAAATAACAACAATTTTCACGGAATTATCTCCATTTCCATATCTTTAAACCACTGGCAGAGATGGATTGAATAGCTTTCAACTCCATCTACGGGTTTTATAACTCGCTGCTTTTATAATGAGTAATCTTAGGCTAGTTATTGCGCTCGCACGGCCATAAAAAAGTAGTGTCACTCACGTTCATAACAGACAATTATAATTCTAGTAATGAAAGACCCTTCACATACCCAACCGCAATACAAATAAAATAAAACAACATGTTGAACATAAAATATTCGACGCAATTGCTCATTGAAGATATAACAAACAAACATGCAAAGATAGCAGTGAAACCAGTGGCTATAGCAAATCGAGAACGTACGAGGTGCTGACACATGTGTTACGTTTTCGATTTGCTGCTGCTAAAGCTATGGATGAAACGGTAATAGTGCGTTAGATTTCAAGAGTCACTATATTTCAGAAGCATGCAGCAAATGCGGGAACCAACTATAACGTAATGCGTGGTTGTGTAATGCAGTATCGTCCACAAATTGAGGCGACTCTAAATTGCGTCATGAACTCCTTCAAAGGAACGTAAGTTGTAATTATTTCAGGCCAGAAATATATCCTTATTCACAACAATAATCTTAATTCTCTTCTATGCTCGCATCGAACGTTTTCTTGCATTTATCAGGTGTTGTTTTTTTTTCCTCATAGAAATTTCTACCAATCAAACTTAAACTAAAATCAGAGGAACTCCTTCTTTTTCAGTAGGCGGAAAAGCACTTGTGATACGCAATATTTGTTTTCTGAAATCTAGAAACGAGCGCGAATGTGTGCAAGATCGGCGACATCCCGCATTCTTTTGCGACTCATCCATTAAACTTGTCAATTTCAAAAACTACCCATAAATGGCTAGAAATCAAACTTTATCGGACTCGACCGCACATACAAATTTTTTGTTAAGGACTTTTTTCTGTGATCTACTTCATGAATTTCGCAAACTGACCGACTACAAAATGCATGTGAAACATTTCCACCTATCGGTGAGGCTCGTCGAACCGGTTTGAAAATTGGTTTGGGAGGTGCTTTAGATTATACCCTCTAAATTTCACAGCTCTTAACTTCAATGGCTCCACAAGTGAAATCAGACAGAAGGCATACGCACATTCACTAGGTCGTCATAATGCGCAATGCAAAAGAAATTTGCAAAAGCACACAATAACAAAAATATTGCACCACTCTTAACAAATGTCAATGTATCGCCAAGCGGAAAAATGACAAATGGAGCGAAGAATAATTTTCGCACTCTCAGTTAAACTAAAATTTAATCACTGATGGTTGGAAGGGAAAAAGTGGCAAAAACATTTTTCGCTGATGAATTTCGTACTTCTCATTGAGTGGCACATTCCGGAAAAAGTCTTCGCTGTTTATCTTTATTTTGTAATTGACCTTTTCGAAGGACTAAATCAAGCATCTCTGTCTTTATGGACAAACCGAAAAAAAAGTTGATATTGAGAACCAGTTTGTTATTTGTGAGTGGCATCAGCTTTTGTTTATGGCAAAAAAACTCTTCAAGGTAAAGAGAGACTGTTCAGGCATTTTCCTAATAGCATCAAACGTTGTTGTCTACCATGCAGATTGTGTGCCATGAGTATCAGCTGACATAAAATCCATTACAGTAACACATTTTGATCTCTGATAATATCAATGCTTTTCATCATCAAAGATATATGGATGAAATATTCCACGATGAAATTCCACAAGAAATTCCACAAATTCCACAAAAATACATTCCACAAAGATATATGGATGAAATATCTGAACAAACATAAATAAACAGGTGCTCACCTGGCCCAACGAATAGAATGGTACCGAAACGTTATGCGGCTGGAATCGAAATCGCTATTATGAGTGAAATCAACGGCATGATTGCATCTAATGGTAAATGTCTCTTCCATGTTTTCATCCGTATGAGCCTCCATCGAATGAAGGGTCGCATTAGCGATCATCTCCTTTTCTTTTCGTTACAGTTAGCTATGAAATGCTGTTTAGGTTGCCTGCAAGTATATGTAGTTTATAGCGAATATAATGAACACAGCTGATCGAATCAATCCACTTACTACATACTTCAAATTCAAGTGGATGATTTATGTGAGATTTGCTTTATAAAAAAGCTGTTTTGTTTAACGTTTCACATAGGATTTCTGCAATATGGTTCCCCCGTCGATTCGGTAATGAGGAAGAGAAAACACAAAGAGGAGATTCGAATCATACACATAGGTAGAAGCTAACATGCACAAATTACGTAGTGTAAAACAAATCTTATCGGATATAGAAAATATAAATCTCAGTTTAACCATTAAACATCATTTGTTAAAGCTATTCTCACAATATTAAGCATCGCACCCATTCACGGACTGTTGCTGAAGATGTTAGCAATACAATGCCATTAAACAGCAGAAGGTCTCAACTCACTAATACCGATAGCTTATCGATAAGTTCGCTTATGCATTTCAAATAAAAACGGTCGTTTAGGCAATGAAATTTGCCAACTTTTTCAGTGGTCTGTGATTTCGTAAACACTTTTTTTCATAAAAATTTTTTTCATAAAAATTAAGCTTAAAATAAATTTTTTAAGTTGTGATATTGCTTCATATTTTCCACTAATGAATAACACAAATCAATTAATAATCTTCATCGGAGAACGCCACTCAATAGAGCTTGTTTCATGTGGACGCTCTGAATTGAGCGAATATATTTGATTAAGGAGAATTGTCTTTTGAATATGTGATAAGCATTTTATTAATTGGGAATTAATTAGCGGATACGTTGCAGGAATCTCGGCGCAAGTGGCAAGATATGTTGGTGCAGGGCGTAAATACGCAAGTTGCATGCAAAAATGCATCGAGAAGCAGACAAGCGAATGCGCAAGGAGAGCAAAGTAAGAATTTACAGTAAACATTGACAGCTTATCTCCTCACAAGCGCCTCTAAGAAAGCTGTCATCTTTCCCAAAATAATAGTTACCTCGGTTTTTATCATGATGAACACCCTGGACTTTTTCCTTCGAAGAACTTATGGACGCAGGAGAGGAGAGGAAGAGAGGATATTGGAAAAAAAAATAACATTCTTTTCGAGTATGGACTCACTTTGAATATTAGACCGTTGAAAGAAAGAGACCTCATCGATAAGCAAAGCGCACAAAGATGTCGTTATCAGTTACATGTTTTCCGTTAGCATCACAATAGACATTTGAGGCTTATTGCTGCCCTCGTTTCTGCAAAAAAGTGTCTCTGTGATCCAGCGAATCATCATACGGCCCCCTTCGCTTATTGGGAAGAGAGCAGAAACAGAAATCTCTGTTTTGCGCTGGGTAAGAGACCTATCCTGGAGACCTCAAAATAATGAAAGATTACGGTCTGTTATTTGTGATAATACAGCAAAGCCGATTTATACTGATTTTCCCCCATATGATACGAACCATTTGTAAACTTTACTTGCAAGCTTTAATTCATCCTAGTAAAGCAAATAGTTATTGTCGAGAAGAACGATAAAATTGTAAAAAAACTAGGAGATTACTTAAAAATTGCGTGGGATAGGGCCAAGGAGGAGAGGGAGGAGGTGGCATGAAAATTGGCTTGATGAAATCAGCTCGTTCCGCTAGTACCGCAACTGGGCGTGCACCGTTCCGAAGTCGTTGTCAAAATATTTGGTGAACAAAGCAATTCAAACAGTCCTCATTATTATGCGGAAATGAACACGATTAAATCCGTGCGGAATGAATGCGGTTTTGTGGTGGATGCGCCTTTTGCTACGAGCTTGATGGAAAGTTATGACGGAGCGGTTCGTAGCTGCCTTATGTCAAGCTTCTTGCAAATAAAATCTGTTACGAAATTAATATAAGGAAAAAAGGATTGATTTTCATATAAACTTATATTTCATCGAACTGAGAAAAATATGCGAAACACGTTTTATGCGTCTTTCAATAAAATGCTTAGTGCTAAGAAATCAAATAAGTCCCCCCATCCATAGACTACTAAAGCTCTTATTTGAAAGATTCTTGAGTATATAATTCACAAGACTTTAGAAAATAAAAGTTGTTTTCAGCTGCGGTCTTGATTTGCCATCTGATACGGTGATCGCACAAACGATCAAGAATTGCGCTGTAAACAGTGGATTGCTGAACACGCAAGTGGTACGATCATTATGCCAGTGTGCCGTTAGAGCTGGAGCTGGGTATGATTTCTACATTTTACTTGTATTCCATTTGTTCACCTTGAACGCAAATATGATCGAGTGAAATAGACATATGTTGTTAAAATTGCACTGTAGGTGCTTATCCAATCAAAGGTGAGACACAGTTTAGAGATGCTAATCGTTGTTTGGTGTAGTGATTGGTTATGTAAGTATTATTTTGGCAAGTGCTAGGTAATATAGAGCCTTGCATTTCCATATGTGCTGAAATCGCGCAGAGCTGGTTCCATCAGTGTAGTAAGTTCATGTTTCTGCCATCTGTGGCTATAACAGGACAACTGCCACTGTTGAGAATAAGGCATGAGGATGATCGTACACGCATAACATGTTTATAAAAATACGAAAACATAGAAACGCTTCTTTCTCTACCCTGAGCAGCCAGAACAAGGCTGCCATGGACTGAGAGATGGTTTCCCTTGTCGTGAAACTTAGGCTGCGATCCTCTTCCTGTAACACAATCAAAAGTAAAGAGAAATACGCACTTCAGAAATCCCCTCCAATAGGTATTACGGACAGGTGGACAGCCACTTTAAGCTGAGGGCAGAAGTAAGTAATTTTGGGAGCCTCTTGCGTTAATGTCGATAATTCGTTTGTCTCAGTTGTTTTCTTTTCTTTCTACCTAATCAATTCGTATATACACGAAGTCAAGCATATGAACGTGGGCCATAAATGGCGTAAAATGCCGATTTCAAAAGCGGAAAAGTGTTCCACCTATCAATACAGTTATCGAAAAGTGATCTTTTTAAAGAAAACGGGAACTCTTCCAATAAAATCGATATCAGTATTAAAATTTTCCGTACGGCAAGTAATCGTATTCCTGTGGTGTTGTGATGTGCGATCAAATATTTTACGAATGAAGCTTGGGTTTCGACGGTTTTTTACCTAGTTTTCGCTATGAATTGGGTTTTTTAAGCAAATGAAAATATCCTCATCGCAACGTCACAAATGTTGCTATTAATAGGGGAGGTAGGCAGGCATACATGCAATACATTCGGTAGCGATGCACGATACACCAACATTTTGCGCCTTTAATGCTTCCATCTTAACATTTTCACGGGAAGTGTTTGCACGCAAATGGGATTTTTAAGTTACACTATGGGCTGCTCAAAGTGGCCTAATGAGCCATAAAAAAGTAGACCATTGGCCTTCTCTTCCTCCCTTCCTTCCACTTCAACGAAGATGCGTGAAGTTCGGGAGTCACCAAGCGCTACCGAAAAATCTCAGTTGGCTCTTGATTGCGCATAGCGAACAAAAGATTAAAGAGTTATTGCAGTGCTTTGAGTAAAAGAGTATAAAATATGGTTCCATTAATAAACGTTATTATTTAATTTAAAAAATCGTTCAAAGTTTAAGACATATATCAAAAATAATTCCAACAATTTCAGGTAGCCGAGTTCATTAAATTGAATCAATTTCAGACAACTGGCCAGCCTGTGTTCGAGTATCGTCATCAGCTGAGCGGAAAGGCTGAAAAGCTGAAAAGTCTGTTCAGTGATATCGTCGCCTTTTTTTATTCATGTGGATCCTGTTTCTGCATTTAAATCTTGCCTAACGACATTTTCACTGCTTCAATTTTAATGAGTCATTTACCTCATCTAAGTTACCATAAAATAGCTAGCCATATAAAGCGCACATCGCAGTAATTGTTATGCTTCTTATGCCAAAATTTATAGCAGTGATCTGTCGTTGTTTAATTACTCTCTCTGAAGAATACGGTTTTGCAATTGCATTTTATATGCAAAATAAAATGTACTTTTCTAATGGTATCGCATTGTTTCAAAGATAGCATTTATCGCTAATATTTGTCATTGTTAGTACTCAGAATTTAGAACAAGTAAATAGCACAAAATAAGTATATACATACAAATCATATGTGGTCAAAAAACTCATTCTTCCTACAAATGAAAATTTGCTAGAGGAAAAAAATGCTTTAAAACTTAGCAATTGAAGCTTTTTCGAAAATATTTTTTCAGATGTGTAAGGCGAGAAGAAAAACGAATAGTAAAAGTCCGTAGCTTACTGCGAAAACGATTGATTCGTCGAAAGAAAAAGCGATTCTTTTAGGAATATTTCAGGAATCCTTTAATGAAACATATTGTCATGCAGCTAAACTTGAACAATCTTCGTAGTCGTTTCAACGAAAACACTCTCTTCAATTATAATAACGGCAAAATATGATCCATTTTTGTTGTTGGCGAAAATTTGTTACATCAATGGTGAGCGGATAATGAACTCATTACTTACTATTAACTATTATTAGCCATTATTGTCCATTGACAGCTAGTTGGTTGGCTCGGTGTATCTAAAAAAAAATAAAAATTTATCTTAGTAGGCATGTCAGCTACGTTCGATTTGTGCATAGCTGAAATGACGTCTAAAATGCACAAAGGTCAACTGCTTTTCATAGTTCTTAATGTTTGGCGTTTCGTGACAGCTTTTGTCTGCATAGCGCCACCATAATATCCTCCTGTCTCGTTCATAGTCCGCCTATAGAGCGTTTGTGGTGTTGAGGATTACAACTGGCAAGTCAGTACACCCATCAACTACCTTCAAGATACCTTATAGACATTTTTATGAATAGAAACTTTTTTTCCACATTTTTTTTCACATAGCTGGCATTAAGAGGGCTTTTCCAGGCGGGGGTGAGCTGCTATAAAAGAACAAGTTTAACAAAAAAATTCTTAGTATACACCAAAGTAACTTATGTTCCAAGCTAATCCCTCAAATAGCTGTAACCTTCACTCATGCACTAATCGAAACGAGGCGTCCAAATTATATGCCCGCTTCAGTAGATGTTGCTACTAGCGTATTTACTGGGCACGCTGGAGATGTTCATTCAGCCAAAACTCTCCACACTGGCCTTCAAATGCTTATTAACTCCGAATCGTTGCTCATCTAGCAATGGAAATCACTTGATAGGCTAGGCTATACGGTATGTTGCCAAACAGTTCCCATCCGAACTTCTGCACAGCTTGTATGTCCGTCCTGCGGTGTGAGGCGTGTATTATCGAAAACCGCCCGACCGCGTCAGCTTCCCTTGCAGAGACGATACAGCAAACGTCCAATTCTGTGGTATGTGCCACTCTACCTGTAACAGTTACGTGAGGAAGTAGCACAGATGTGTAAGCAACCTTGTTAAATGAAAACGTTTGCAGTCAGCCAGCTGCTTCACCGTTTCTACCAGCTTATCGCAGCTTGAAAAAAAAGTTCGGGAGTCACCAAGCGCTACCGAAAAATCTCAGTACATTCGGTAGCGATGCACGATACACCAACATTTTGCGCCTTTAATGCTTCCATCTTAACATTTTCACGGGAAGTGTTTGCACGCAAATGGGATTTTTAAGTTACACTATGGGCTGCTCAAAGTGGCCTAATGAGCCATAAAAAAGTAGACCATTGGCCTTCTCTTCCTCCCTTCCTTCCACTTCAACGAAGATGCGTGAAGTTCGGGAGTCACCAAGCGCTACCGAAAAATCTCAGTACATTCGGTAGCGATGCACGATACACCAACATTTTGCGCCTTTAATGCTTCCATCTTAACATTTTCACGGGAAGTGTTTGCACGCAAATGGGATTTTTAAGTTACACTATGGGCTGCTCAAAGTGGCCTAATGAGCCATAAAAAAGTAGACCATTGGCCTTCTCTTCCTCCCTTCCTTCCACTTCAACGAAGATGCGTGAAGTTCGGGAGTCACCAAGCGCTACCGAAAAATCTCAGTACATTCGGTAGCGATGCACGATACACCAACATTTTGCGCCTTTAATGCTTCCATCTTAACATTTTCACGGGAAGTGTTTGCACGCAAATGGGATTTTTAAGTTACACTATGGGCTGCTCAAAGTGGCCTAATGAGCCATAAAAAAGTAGACCATTGGCCTTCTCTTCCTCCCTTCCTTCCACTTCAACGAAGATGCGTGAAGTTCGGGAGTCACCAAGCGCTACCGAAAAATCTCAGTACATTCGGTAGCGATGCACGATACACCAACATTTTGCGCCTTTAATGCTTCCATCTTAACATTTTCACGGGAAGTGTTTGCACGCAAATGGGATTTTTAAGTTACACTATGGGCTGCTCAAAGTGGCCTAATGAGCCATAAAAAAGTAGACCATTGGCCTTCTCTTCCTCCCTTCCTTCCACTTCAACGAAGATGCGTGAAGTTCGGGAGTCACCAAGCGCTACCGAAAAATCTCAGTACATTCGGTAGCGATGCACGATACACCAACATTTTGCGCCTTTAATGCTTCCATCTTAACATTTTCACGGGAAGTGTTTGCACGCAAATGGGATTTTTAAGTTACACTATGGGCTGCTCAAAGTGGCCTAATGAGCCATAAAAAAGTAGACCATTGGCCTTCTCTTCCTCCCTTCCTTCCACTTCAACGAAGATGCGTGAAGTTCGGGAGTCACCAAGCGCTACCGAAAAATCTCAGTACATTCGGTAGCGATGCACGATACACCAACATTTTGCGCCTTTAATGCTTCCATCTTAACATTTTCACGGGAAGTGTTTGCACGCAAATGGGATTTTTAAGTTACACTATGGGCTGCTCAAAGTGGCCTAATGAGCCATAAAAAAGTAGACCATTGGCCTTCTCTTCCTCCCTTCCTTCCACTTCAACGAAGATGCGTGAAGTTCGGGAGTCACCAAGCGCTACCGAAAAATCTCAGTACATTCGGTAGCGATGCACGATACACCAACATTTTGCGCCTTTAATGCTTCCATCTTAACATTTTCACGGGAAGTGTTTGCACGCAAATGGGATTTTTAAGTTACACTATGGGCTGCTCAAAGTGGCCTAATGAGCCATAAAAAAGTAGACCATTGGCCTTCTCTTCCTCCCTTCCTTCCACTTCAACGAAGATGCGTGAAGTTCGGGAGTCACCAAGCGCTACCGAAAAATCTCAGTACATTCGGTAGCGATGCACGATACACCAACATTTTGCGCCTTTAATGCTTCCATCTTAACATTTTCACGGGAAGTGTTTGCACGCAAATGGGATTTTTAAGTTACACTATGGGCTGCTCAAAGTGGCCTAATGAGCCATAAAAAAGTAGACCATTGGCCTTCTCTTCCTCCCTTCCTTCCACTTCAACGAAGATGCGTGAAGTTCGGGAGTCACCAAGCGCTACCGAAAAATCTCAGTACATTCGGTAGCGATGCACGATACACCAACATTTTGCGCCTTTAATGCTTCCATCTTAACATTTTCACGGGAAGTGTTTGCACGCAAATGGGATTTTTAAGTTACACTATGGGCTGCTCAAAGTGGCCTAATGAGCCATAAAAAAGTAGACCATTGGCCTTCTCTTCCTCCCTTCCTTCCACTTCAACGAAGATGCGTGAAGTTCGGGAGTCACCAAGCGCTACCGAAAAATCTCAGTACATTCGGTAGCGATGCACGATACACCAACATTTTGCGCCTTTAATGCTTCCATCTTAACATTTTCACGGGAAGTGTTTGCACGCAAATGGGATTTTTAAGTTACACTATGGGCTGCTCAAAGTGGCCTAATGAGCCATAAAAAAGTAGACCATTGGCCTTCTCTTCCTCCCTTCCTTCCACTTCAACGAAGATGCGTGAAGTTCGGGAGTCACCAAGCGCTACCGAAAAATCTCAGTACATTCGGTAGCGATGCACGATACACCAACATTTTGCGCCTTTAATGCTTCCATCTTAACATTTTCACGGGAAGTGTTTGCACGCAAATGGGATTTTTAAGTTACACTATGGGCTGCTCAAAGTGGCCTAATGAGCCATAAAAAAGTAGACCATTGGCCTTCTCTTCCTCCCTTCCTTCCACTTCAACGAAGATGCGTGAAGTTCGGGAGTCACCAAGCGCTACCGAAAAATCTCAGTACATTCGGTAGCGATGCACGATACACCAACATTTTGCGCCTTTAATGCTTCCATCTTAACATTTTCACGGGAAGTGTTTGCACGCAAATGGGATTTTTAAGTTACACTATGGGCTGCTCAAAGTGGCCTAATGAGCCATAAAAAAGTAGACCATTGGCCTTCTCTTCCTCCCTTCCTTCCACTTCAACGAAGATGCGTGAAGTTCGGGAGTCACCAAGCGCTACCGAAAAATCTCAGTTGGCTCTTGATTGCGCATAGCGAACAAAAGATTAAAGAGTTATTGCAGTGCTTTGAGTAAAAGAGTATAAAATATGGTTCCATTAATAAACGTTATTATTTAATTTAAAAAATCGTTCAAAGTTTAAGACATATATCAAAAATAATTCCAACAATTTCAGGTAGCCGAGTTCATTAAATTGAATCAATTTCAGACAACTGGCCAGCCTGTGTTCGAGTATCGTCATCAGCTGAGCGGAAAGGCTGAAAAGCTGAAAAGTCTGTTCAGTGATATCGTCGCCTTTTTTTATTCATGTGGATCCTGTTTCTGCATTTAAATCTTGCCTAACGACATTTTCACTGCTTCAATTTTAATGAGTCATTTACCTCATCTAAGTTACCATAAAATAGCTAGCCATATAAAGCGCACATCGCAGTAATTGTTATGCTTCTTATGCCAAAATTTATAGCAGTGATCTGTCGTTGTTTAATTACTCTCTCTGAAGAATACGGTTTTGCAATTGCATTTTATATGCAAAATAAAATGTACTTTTCTAATGGTATCGCATTGTTTCAAAGATAGCATTTATCGCTAATATTTGTCATTGTTAGTACTCAGAATTTAGAACAAGTAAATAGCACAAAATAAGTATATACATACAAATCATATGTGGTCAAAAAACTCATTCTTCCTACAAATGAAAATTTGCTAGAGGAAAAAAATGCTTTAAAACTTAGCAATTGAAGCTTTTTCGAAAATATTTTTTCAGATGTGTAAGGCGAGAAGAAAAACGAATAGTAAAAGTCCGTAGCTTACTGCGAAAACGATTGATTCGTCGAAAGAAAAAGCGATTCTTTTAGGAATATTTCAGGAATCCTTTAATGAAACATATTGTCATGCAGCTAAACTTGAACAATCTTCGTAGTCGTTTCAACGAAAACACTCTCTTCAATTATAATAACGGCAAAATATGATCCATTTTTGTTGTTGGCGAAAATTTGTTACATCAATGGTGAGCGGATAATGAACTCATTACTTACTATTAACTATTATTAGCCATTATTGTCCATTGACAGCTAGTTGGTTGGCTCGGTGTATCTAAAAAAAAATAAAAATTTATCTTAGTAGGCATGTCAGCTACGTTCGATTTGTGCATAGCTGAAATGACGTCTAAAATGCACAAAGGTCAACTGCTTTTCATAGTTCTTAATGTTTGGCGTTTCGTGACAGCTTTTGTCTGCATAGCGCCACCATAATATCCTCCTGTCTCGTTCATAGTCCGCCTATAGAGCGTTTGTGGTGTTGAGGATTACAACTGGCAAGTCAGTACACCCATCAACTACCTTCAAGATACCTTATAGACATTTTTATGAATAGAAACTTTTTTTCCACATTTTTTTTCACATAGCTGGCATTAAGAGGGCTTTTCCAGGCGGGGGTGAGCTGCTATAAAAGAACAAGTTTAACAAAAAAATTCTTAGTATACACCAAAGTAACTTATGTTCCAAGCTAATCCCTCAAATAGCTGTAACCTTCACTCATGCACTAATCGAAACGAGGCGTCCAAATTATATGCCCGCTTCAGTAGATGTTGCTACTAGCGTATTTACTGGGCACGCTGGAGATGTTCATTCAGCCAAAACTCTCCACACTGGCCTTCAAATGCTTATTAACTCCGAATCGTTGCTCATCTAGCAATGGAAATCACTTGATAGGCTAGGCTATACGGTATGTTGCCAAACAGTTCCCATCCGAACTTCTGCACAGCTTGTATGTCCGTCCTGCGGTGTGAGGCGTGTATTATCGAAAACCGCCCGACCGCGTCAGCTTCCCTTGCAGAGACGATACAGCAAACGTCCAATTCTGTGGTATGTGCCACTCTACCTGTAACAGTTACGTGAGGAAGTAGCACAGATGTGTAAGCAACCTTGTTAAATGAAAACGTTTGCAGTCAGCCAGCTGCTTCACCGTTTCTACCAGCTTATCGCAGCTTGAAAAAAACATTGCAACGTTAGCGATTTCGTTGCAGAGTCAACTTAGCCTTTAACTTACTCGTCACCTTCTTCGAGATATAAAGAAAAAAGCCGTTTCGACTTCAATGAAAAATCTTAACACAAGGATTATCAAAGCTTATGGTTTACAATGACAGTACAAACAGAAGCGGAGCATAGGATCTGATCGTAAGAATGTGCTTTTGTCATCAATGAGTGCAACTTGGGCAACGATAATTCAATGAAAAGACCTGAACATGCGAAAGTAAGTAGGCGTACGCATGAGGCCTGTCTTAAAAATAAGAACTACTTGCAATATTAAACTCTGGAACCAGCATTCGTCACTAACTTGCTCGACATCGTCTTGATCGAGAGTGTTTGATAAGATAAAACTTATAATGTGGTTTAACTTGTTCAAATTAAAAAGTGGCTAACAGAATCACCGCCACATAGACGCTTGTTGAAGAGTTGGATATTCGCATAATGGCTTCTCTTTTAGTGCATCGCCGAATCCCTGAAATCCGTTAAACAGGATTTAATATAAGCAATAGTAGTCCAGTCGAACTCTGTGCAGAAAAAAAGAACGCTTCAAGCTCCACGATACTGCGCTGGCATCAGCTAAGACTGGTATGTCGCGAACAGCGTCTTTTGCAACGGAAGGTCCCGTCAAGGAGCGTCATGACTGAATAGGAAGGCATCTCTACCGAGATGAGGAATCCGGACCTCAAAGCCTGGAAAAAATTCTCTCGGGAGGCCGCTCCGCTCAGAAAAGATGAAAACCGACAATCCAGAGACCCCGAACGAAATAAGAATTCGAGAAATCCCTCCCAACAGGGTCTCAAAGTGTCCCTGGTGGACTCCTTCGAGGAATGCAAAGGTAAGAGGAAAGTTGTCAGTCGAGGGATACTTCAACTATTTTGGAAGAGATCGGGACCGACGATTGGATCGGGACAAAGATCTGACAGAAAAGCCGGGAAGCCAAAATAAATGGCTTACTATAGGCGTCCACTAGGGACATCAGCAGTCTGACGGGTTTCAGCACAGCACGGGTTCAAACTGCTGCTAACGTTCCCGCGCTGAAGCAATTCGCCTTAAAGTAACATCTTGTTGAAATGCTTATCACATCAGCTATGCTCATTATGTGCCCCTTACAAAGCTGAATATAGATTTGATAAGCCAGTAGGCGCGCCTCCTCGTGGTGGTTATACTTCTCTCTATTTAACTCGTTGTTCGTCTTTGATATGGAGTGCGACGTCCTTGAACAGTTTCACCAAAACCAGCATTCTGACTGGTCGCAGTTGTAAAACTTTCCGAGAACCGTTTAGAGAAGTTCGTTTCTTTGCATACTTAATTTATTGAGTTCTGAAGTAATGAGAAATAAATTTTTTTCAACGCAAATAGGGAAGCTCTTTTCAGTGATCCTCCGAACTCAGCCATACGACTGCTGAGAGCTGTGGCCAGTAAACGACATAAGGCGAGTCACATAAACATAAGACGTAAAGAACAATATTGTGCGTGATGAACGAGGGAAGAGCTCAGTTTACATATGTGCGCTCTGAGCGTTTTGCTAACCCATACGGCGATACTGACTCTGTTGGTTTTCCTAAAATTTGCGTTAGAATTATATGACGACATGAGCTTGTTTTATCGGCTCCGCAACAGGATCTTCCCGCGCATCTCTTGTCAATTCAAAACACACCTTTCGTTTCGATTATCTACAGACCAAAATTTTTGCAGGCACTGCCAGACATGATTTTACGTATAAAATTCTCTCATTTTCAAGCAACATCCCCCAAAGAGAATGTAAAAATTGTCGCATAATACTTGCTGAGAACTCATCGTTTTTTCCTACGATAGTTGAAGTTTTTGAACGTTATTAAGCTGAACTTTTTGCTGCCTCCATACGGCTTGCCAGCACCCTGGTTAAACAAAAACATTCTGAATGAGAATTTTAAGACGTGGACGGACTATATTTTAAAGCAGAAGTAGCCTATCCTGGTAGCCTATACCGGTTCTAGTAGCCATTCTGGTAACCAGAAGTAGCCTATACGGCCCATTCTGCTGATATTGGAAAAAATGTAAATTTTGAAACGCATCAATTATGTTCATGTAAACTGCGCACATCTTGCACACAATGCACGCGTGACGCTCATTGAAATAAGACAGCTTGCATGAAACGCATGTTATGTTTGGTGCATAAAAGTGCATGAGATCTGTGTTTGCCATAAGCCCTGCTGTGATATTCGAATATTGGTTCTTTGCTCAAATTTAAAAGACATTTTGGCTGATACGGCACACTATTCAGAGAAACCAGTCATTAAGATTTGCGTAGCATTACACTTGTTGATTGTTGTGCTTCGCGGAGTGTACAGTCAAAAAACAGTCTTCGTTTCTAAGTGATCGTCGAGCGTTTCAAAATAACTATTTTTTTAACAGAACCACTCTCCATGAAAGTTTTTTGTGATCGTTTTCAAAATCACTATAAAAAGGTAACATTCAGAGCTTTGGCTTGTCACTATCAGCAACACCGTCACAATATTCGCTCAGTCGGCTTTTTGTCAACATTCTTTTTACGTTTATCGTCTGTGCCATCATGAACTCAAAAATCGTTGAACTTACGCTAACAAAAAATCATTACGAATCAGGCAGAAGTTAAAGCGAATGAAGTTTTTAGTTGGTAGAAGTTGACGTTACAAAGTAGGATCGAATATTGTACTCTTATTTATAGCGGAGAAATTGTTGTAGCTCGAGCTGCGCATTTGTGTGTTTGTGCAAATTGGTCTTCAACTACTCATCACTCCTTATTTCAGTAGTTGATGATAAGAACAATATTTTTGTTCTTGCGCAGTAATTTAGTTCTGTCACATTGCAGCCAGCGAGTGTCCCATGCGGGCGCGGAGCCATTTCATCAGTGTGAAGTTTGGCCTACGCGCCGCGATCAAAAAGTCTGGAATCGATTTGCGCAGAGATGAGCAAGGGCCTGATCGGGAGCATGTTGAACCGGAGATCCTGACCAAAAAGTTGGGATGAAAAATGTTGGAGAATTAATACCCTGAGGGACTGAGACATGTAGAGCGCTAGTCACATGTATCTTTCGCTTATTTGTAGACACTCAAAGAAACACTATGATGCAGCATTTTGCTTACTATACAAGCGCACTTTAGAACCACGCTTGTGCTCATCTCCTCATTTCGGCAAAGAAACTTCGAGTAAAAATTTCGCGAACAGAAATTTATGGGCCAGAAAGACTTATGACTATGAGATTGATCCGCGTAAATTGGACCATGATGGATCGCAATACTTCACGTTCGAAAGTGCCGAAAATTACTTACTTTCAGTTCATTTTCTGAAAAATTTCTGAAAATTTGAAATTTTCTCAGTGCTTTTAAACCTACCCGTTGCATGTCACCTCTCATAGCAAGGTTGTCGACGGCAACTGGAAGTCGATGGCGCATATCCATCTAAAAAGGCGAGAAACAGGAGATGGTCTCCATACCTGATTCGAACCTTTTTTCAGTATTCTGCGTAAGGGTTTAAAAAGTGCATTGAAAATGCAAATATAGGCGTAATTTAGAAAGTAACTTCTTAAGACTCCAAAAGTAATTTTCATTGATTTTTGCCAATAATTTCCACAGGCCATAGGCGATATGATACCGACTTACACTGTCTCGTCTAACTATACGATCGGTTACGGCAACCCTATCCATATTCATAGCACGAGACTCGATGATCTCCACTTCAAACTTTTATCAAGTGCTTTTTTTTTTGCTTAAGCACCATTGCAAGCTGATGTGAAGCAAACAATAAAAGTTTCCAATTGGTTGTCGATTGTGTTGTTTACAGATTCATAAGATTTCTGTTTGTCTGTATTACAATTTCACTTTCAGTCATAAACCAGTTGATAACGCAAAGTCATTTTTTGCCCTTTCTTCTTATAGCCGATGTTCCACAGATTGAACACAACTGGTTCTTTCTAATAGAGGTCGACGCTCATTTGACATTTTCAGCAATAGTCTTCCACATTGCACATTTATATTTTCTAGGGATGGCTATAAAATTCAAAGCATTATTACATTCATAAACATATAAAACTAATTATGCCTAATTAATTATGCTTAATTAATCGTCACATAACACACATCATTTGAAGTTCTCAAGTAAAGGTGCAAGAGTTTCAAGAAAGCGTTCGTTCGAGGAAAATTAATCGAGTAAAGCGTCAGAAGAATTGGATGCAAAAGTGTTTTCGATAACATGGTTCAATCGATTTTCATGAAAATTTTGTTCTCTTTTTTTTTTGCTGAAGCTGGTTGAAGCTGAATTTAAACAAGGAGGCTTTTCGTTTCTGAATCATTAAGCTAATATATTGATGAGCTAACTTGCATGACATGTAATCTTTAAAAAGTTGCAATCATTCGGTCACCATTTATTTCGGTAATTTTTATACGTTCAGTCATTTGTTGATAGCAAGCGTTTTATATTTGGCACAGAAATGGATGCATTTTTTTTAGCTGAATTTTCTCCTTACAGACGCTCAACAAAACAAAATATAGTCGGCAAGAATCTTCTACGAGAGAATTCTCTGACTCTGCCGTTAGTAGCTATTATCAGAAATGTTTGTGTTTCAGAATGCAAAGAACTGTATTATAT
>JPKZ01000075.1:62794-90613 GCA_000803305.1 Toxocara canis | reverse complement strand
ATTGATTGTTTAGAACTTTCCGTATTTGCAATTATAAAGTTATATGTTTGGCTGTAATTTTATTGTGCGAATGCGATCGGATGACATTTGTGAAGATATCAAATTAAGTCAGCGGCCAAACTAGCATTAAAATTAGCGAAAATATCACGATGATATGTTATGCCAAATAAACGTGCTGGCATATAAAAAATTGGTAACCGATAGAGATAAGCCACAAAAATTCAGATTCTCAGGACGTTGTATTTTATTTCAACGAAGATGGACTGGTTTGCAACGGGAATCAGATTTGAAGTGAAACGGCTTTGGTAAAGCCTTTTCTTCTTTCATCGAGGGGGGATTTTTGGGAAATTAACATGAAGGGTCATCCAACAGATGGAGCGAACTTGCGTGGCAAGCTGAATTTGGGGAAGGGGGCAAGGGAGGGGGCGAAGGAAAGATTTTAAAAAAATTAGAGGATTGAATTTCGGAGAGAGTTTTGATGAAGTTAATAGGCGAAGTATGGCGATTAACGATAGATAAATTTTTTTTCATTCGTCCTATAAAGGCCTTACACCGAGAATACGTGATCATATTGTGCATATGGTTGTTTGTTAGTTCCACTAAAAGCAATTGCAGGATGATCCTCACAATACTTCTACTCGCTTTGGTTTCGGGCAATTATGCGCAAGAAATGGTGAAGTGGTGCACATGCGCCGCCATTGAACCATGCAAAACAAAAGTTTTTGAAGCGATCGTCCCATGTGCCGACAAATGTAAGGTAATAAGTCCGGCAAAATATGTGAATTTAATTAACTCTTTCAAAAGTTCACCTTAACATTTAACCTCATTGTTTATATAAATGATTGATGGATGTTTATTATAACCCGTACACATCTTAAAAGAATTAAGAAATCTTTGATTTGATTTAAGTAAATAAATATATATACATAATGCTCGCCGATCCCGACAGTACTGAGATGGGCCGGCAGGATAGGTTCATTGCAAAATGCAGTGCATAGTGCGGAATAAGGCTACTTTTTTTCAGAAGCATGCCGACAATGCGGGAATAAACTATCAAGTACTTCGTAACTGTATAATGGCATACCGACCACAAATTGAGGCAACCGCGCAGTGTTCTACAACCTCTTTCACCAACGTGTAAGTTTTGCAACATACGCTAAATAATAATGCATCTTGAGGCATCTTAAAAGCCTCTGTTTGACTAAATCGTTCAAAAGAAAGAACTCTATTGATTTTTGGAGTGGTAATGAATTAATGTTACCCTTGTCATATCGCTATCATTTCAGTAATACCCTTATCATTATCACCTCCTTCATACACTCGCTTCTTTTCTAAAAATCGCTCAATATCGTTCAGAATCACTAAGAAGTTCGGCAGAATATGGTTGCCTTTTAGGCCATTTATGGCCACATTAATCACCCTCTTTCGTGTTCCTAAGAAATAGTGAGCGGTATTTGATTGATTGTTAAAAACTAAAAATAAATCAATACTTATCGATTATAGTTGATTTTTGCAAACTACTATAAAAGTAGGAAAGTTTCTATTGAATAATAACAGTGTGGCGTGAAAGTTTGCAGTAGCTTTAAATGAGCTATAAAATACAGTAATCAATTTGCTAACGTTAACAGATGCTCCAAAGGGCCAACAAACAAAATGGTGCCGAAGCGTTATGAAAATGGAATACAAATCTCAATCATGAACGAAATCAATAACATGATCGCAGACAACGGTGATCTAATTTTTAGAATTGTTTTTCCTATTTTAATTGCCTTCTCATCAATTTGCCTTTGCAATAGCTCACTATCGTACAATCGTAAATGAACGTTTTGTTGGTGTTTGCCTGTTTATTCAGTAATTTCAGCTCGAGAACTGCTGAAAGTTAGAGCTGTAGAATTCCGTACATACAACCTTCATCCTATGATAATAAGCTCTTGTATTCAATTTTTAGCCCATTATTCTACTCCGGAAATAGTTGTTATAGGCATCAAAAATATCCGTAGGTTTTGCATATGTTATGCAATTAGCCGGATTGCATTTTAGGCGTTAGAAACGTCATAAACTGGATCTCAACACGAGTGTTTGCATTTATATATATTTAGGTTGCATGTTACCATTGGAATACTTAAAATGTTACTGAGTCATTTAAACTAGTGATGTGATTATAGGAGCAACGGAGCATGCGGCAAAGTATATGGGCACTGTACGTAAGTACTCCAGTTGCCTGCTAAAATGTATCCACAAAGATTCGATTGCTTGCAAAAGGAAAGCAAAGTAAGAGTTCACCTACTTTTTTTCTCTTTGTTTACATTTTTACTTCATTGAATAGCGAGGTAACACTATGATAGCGCTTTTGTTGCAAAACACTTCCATTACGTATGAGATGACTAACTTCTCACTTTAAACTCCTCTTTTTTTTTCTTTTTCAAAATTCGTCCACGTCAAATTTTGCGGTTGAAATTAAAATATTCGCGGCTATTTTGAGAGAAATATTTGCATTCGAGATAATTGAATGTAATTGGAGCTCATCTAAAATAGAAAAGACAAAATGCACACATGAAAAAAAAAACATGAAAACAGTAATAGAGAGCTGCATTAGTCGTCTTTTTTTGGCGTGCGGCAAAAACACATTGAAGTTTTAAGTAGCAATGCACTCGGAACTTCACCAGTTCGAAGTTAATCGCATTAAAGGCCGCCATACCTGTTTCAGGTTTTGTCGCATATCGCTTGGAATTTCATTACATTTACAATTTTAAAAAAAATAATCTTACTTTGGAGAATTCAAGTAGAGTATAACAGATATACCCAATACAAAATAAGTGATACTGTGAATTTCAGCTGTGGTCTTGAACTACCGTCTGATACGGCAGTTGCAAAGACGATTAAGAATTGTGCAGTAACAAATGGCGTGTTGACCACGCCGACCGTGCGATCACTATGCCAGTGCGCTGTAAGAGCTGGTGCTACGTAAGTTATTCAGTTACAAAATTGTGACACTTTCAGCTAAAATTTTCTATAAGTGGCTGTTTTTTTTCCAGCTTCTACCAAGCAGACAAAAAGAGAAAAACAGCTAAAATTTATGCAATGTGCACAAAGGTTACTTTAAGCATCGGTACTGCAGCTGCGTGTACTGGTCGTCCTCGTTAAGGTACTTGTTGTAACGGTGAACCAAGTTCTATGTCATTTCCTCAAAAAAAGAAGCTTGCCATCGCATTCGAAGAGCATTTCTATACGCCACGACACGCTCGCGAAGGAAAATGTTTCATATGATTTGATGTGAGATGTCTGACCCTTCCAATCTGCAGCTAGAGTTCCTCTGAAGTAACCGTTGTTAACCGTTGTATGTTGGTCCAGATGAAGGAGCAGTTAAAGGAACAGTGGTTGGCGAGTAATTGAGGGGAGAGGGGGGGGGAGGGTGGGTAGGTGCTTAAAGCCACTGTGGAAGGTTTGCTGAGTAGTATTTGTCAGAACACTCAATGAGCGCCTAGGCCGTTACCTGACTTGTAGAACTAGCATGGAAAATGATGCCCATTTATGACGATTGCATCACTGAAGATATCTACTACATTGAAAAGAACAGTGATCTATGAGTAGCTTCTGTGCACATTTGAGTTTTTTCATCGGTTTTTTTTCTAACTCGCCAAGATTATCTTCAACATCCCAAGCTTTCACTTCCCGTAAAATGTAAATGTAAAAGAAATGTAAAAGAAATTCACATTTTAAAAAAGTCTCAACACCTCGCCGATTACCGATTAATGTTTTCTGTAATGGCAAAGTTGTCCGTAATGGTGAAGCGGTTCATATTTTTGAATCAAATCACTTCATCAAAGCAACAAACAATCTGATAGCGGTGAAGCTAGACTCGCAGTTTACCATATGCCGAGTATGTAAATCAAGCATTGGGCAAGCAATTTTGCTTTGCCGCACATCCTTGTTGCACGATAAACCATGAACTATCATCTCCTTTCCCCCCTCTCCCCCTTCAAAAAAGGGAAACACTGGAAACCATTCGGTGATCTAACGCATTTCGAAGACTTTAAATGAATCTTTCGTTATTACAGAATAGATAATAAATGAATTTAAAAAATAAACAAAATAAATTAAATAAATTAAGAAGCTAATGTAGGATTGCTCAAATGAACATGGAACATAGAAAAGACCAAATATCGATTTCACATCGCCTATGCGAATTACGATCAAATGAAAAACAAGATCATTAGAGCATTTCGATTCATTGAGATCATGTCAGCAGCGAATTGGTCACTACTGGTATCATTACTGGTATTTGCTTTAAATCTACTCTAATCCATAGGTTGATTATTGGCTTATTGTAAGCTGCTTAACTTAGCTCAGCAGATGAGCTCACCTAAAAGATCAAATTCCACAATGTGAATAATTTCATGCTTAGCACAAATTTTTCTGGTTTTTGGCAAACGGCTCGAAACTCTTCACCGATAGTTTTTAATATTTACTTCGCTTGTTTTCGAGCAAAAAAATGCCTTTCTCATGTTATTATATTTCGGCAAGTCAAACATTTATGATGAAAACGAGCCCAAACTTAAGTCGCATTGTTCCCATTTGCTTTAAGCTTGGTCATTAGAGCCGATCTTAGCATTACAAAAACTCATCTCACCTAGAAACGTGTGCCATCGAACAGAGAACATGTTTATGTTTGCCCTCCTATAACGGGGTTTAGGTTCCTCCCATCTTTTGTACAAGTTGGTATATGAACAAGAGACACTAGGATATTTCACGAGTTTCTGCTTATACTATGAACTCATTGGACGTTTACTGTTTTTCCCTCAAATGAAGCATTATTTGAAGTCCGCTTCTTCGCATAAACTTGACACTACTTGAAAGAAAATGAGAGTGATAACTTTCTGCTATAAGAAAAGCTTTTAGATAGCTATTCGGGTATCAGCATATAACAATTTGTGGCTGTGAACTCTGGAAATCTTAATTAATTGATGAAATAGACTCAAAAAAAGAGCGAAGGAAATGAATTTCAGAAGTTTGGCCAATATTTGCCCAAGACTTATCATCAGACCTTAATAAAGGAGCGAAAAGCCTTGCAAGGATTTGACGACTCAAACGCATGAATTTCAGCTCAAATTTTGTTGTGCTTCGACGACGTTGAGCATTTATTGATTGAATTTTTATCTAGATTAAACCTTTATCGTTACTTTAGAAATATCGATAGCTGTTCACTCCTAGGCTCTGATAATTAAATTTTAATGGCATTTAATGGTATGATGATTGTTCTGTATGTTGTATGCAAAAATTGAATTTTTTTTTCTGAATAAAATCATTCACATATTTGCAATGTACGAAAGAGATAAGTTAGCATAGGCGATATTTAAAGGCAATAAACGAAATGCACAATATGACAAATGTTCCGCTTCAAGGGGACAACACCGTTATGCCCTGTAATGGAGAAAGAGTTGCAGCAGGCTGTCACATTCTACTAGAGAATTAGAGGAAGTATGGAAAAATGAAAAATATTTTAGAGGAGAGTAGAGAGGAAAAAAGCAGAAAAGGGAAGGGTTGATGAAAACAGTTGGAAATTGATCAGTTTTGTGCTTTATTAAGGGATATGTAAGTGCTTTTTTATTCTTTTCAACAACGGCTCCCCTCCTATTTTCCTCTTACGTTTGCTCTGTACCATATTGGCGCCATCACGTAGCGCCCTATATGCAATATTCGCACCATGACATGACCTATATACCATATTCGCACCATGACATGATCTCCTATATGCCATATTCGCACCATGACATGACCTCCTATATGCCATATTCGCATCATGACATGACCTCCTATATGCCATATTCGCACCGTGGCGTAGCCGCTATATACCGTATTCGCGCCATGACGTGACTTCCTATATACCATATTCGCACCATGACGTGACCTCCCACACACCATATTCGCGCCATGACGTGACCTCCTATATACCATATTCGCACTATGACATGACCTCCTATATGCCATATTCGCACCATGACGTGGCCCCTTTATACCATATTCGCACCATGATGTGACCTCCCAAATACGATATTCGCACCATGAAATGGTCGCCTGCACACCACGTTCGCAACTTGACGTGGCCACGGTTTACCATAACATATCTTATTCGTTTAGCTATAAAAGACCGGTCTCAAAGGGTAAACCCTTCCAGTAGAAGGTGCCAGTCTTGAAAATTTTTTACTGTTTTTTTGCACTCGCTTGTTTGCTACCTTCTTTAGGCGGTCATCAAAACTTGAGAAACCATTGGTGTCCAACTTGAGATTTAAAATTAACATAAGCCCTGATTGCTTCGTTAAAGTTAACTGATCGAGATTATGGTCGTATCGGTAACCAGCCAGCGCTTCCTTTGCTTTTTGCAGCTATCATACTGCTTCGCAAACACGAATAACATTAGCTGGGAAGCTTTATACGAGTTAAGAACACTATTCTTGTCAATCACTCGTTCATTCATTCTAGCTGACACACAAGTGCAGAAGGAAGAAAGGCAATGAATGCAGGCATACATTATTCTTCTTCCTTTTCCAGTCGAACAGGTAAAGGCGCACTGTTCACCTGTAAGCATCGTGGTGATGAATACTAATGTGAGATTATGTGATGAGCTGGAAATTACCTAATGCTATACACATCTTCTCGGGATGCACGTAATTGTCGAGTGCAATCAACATCACCGCGATGTTTACAGGTAGAAATCTCAATTTTATTTGTACAGCTGGAAGACGAAAGAAAAGTAATGTATTCATTGTCTTTTTTTTTCACATCTTCAGCAGTTGCGTGTCGCCTAGAATAAATAAACGAGTGAATATATTGTTATCTTTCAGAGGCGATTCTATCAAGTAGTAGATGTATAAGTTATTTTTTTAAATCTCTGCATCCCGCCCTTCTTCCTACCCCTCTCCCTTCCCCCCCCCTCCACCATCCCTCTATCCTTCCCGGTTCTCTTCTCAACAGGCAAATCGTAGCCTGATCCGCGAAAGTTTCATCAATTTGATCCGCAGTCTTCTGTTTATGCATAATGATACGAGAACTAATTCAGCAGGTTGAATTCGTGTTGTAAAGTGGAAAAACTCATGCAGCATAGTGGAAGGAATCCGTTATCGCTATAAATTAACCATTCGTATGAAACGAACATTCCGTGCAATTATTCGGTGTTGCTCATCTCTAATGATTGTTCCCATTCGCTGTAATATGATCGCAACTCTTGAATCGATTAGGTATTGTCGAAGTATTCTTTATTCTTATTTCTTCTAACTATTTTTTTAGCAACCTGAGTCGTGTCACCCGTTGTCAAGAGGACAACTTTATACACATTTAGCAAATTTGCTATGAATTAAACTATGATGTACAACGAAAAAAAAGAATCAATTTCAGCTAAGATTTAAATGTTTCAGTTATTTCATTTCCTTTTTGAGCGCATAAACTGTTTGTTTTCCTCCACTGTTATGACTGTAGATGATGAGGAGAAAAAAAAACGAGAAGTTCGAATATTGTTGATGCAGTTGAATTTGGAAAGAAATTGGAACCGTATGAATTGGAAAAATTGCAAAAATACTGTTGATACTGTTGGAAAAAAATTGTTGGAAAAATACAGTATGATTTTTCATCATTATTTTTGTAATTTTTTCTTGACCTTGAAATTTTTTTTGTTCGCCGTTATTTTCATCGTGATTTTCTTTCATCTCGCAATTTTTCACCATTGAGTTTTTCTTCTATTTGCTTCTTTATATTTAGTTGTACGGCTGAATAGCGAATTTACGCAAGAAAGCTTCGATGATATAAGAGATGAATGAAGAACACAGCAGAATTGATAGAAACCGGCTAGGCTAAGCGGAACAAAAAAATGAAAAATGAAAAAACCAGTTTACTACGACGAGTATAGCTTATTACGATGGGATGCGATTTTTCACAACCAGTTGTTCATTTCAATTCATGAACACGCGATTTCCAACCAAGTCTTATATGGATGTTATTGTGGCTTTTATATGGCAAGCAACATGCAATAGCATTTCATATCTGTGAACATAACCGAATTTAGCATGTCGAAGACGAAAAACTGGAACAAACAAAGATCTCTCTGCTTTCACAAAAAAAGAAAACAAGGATATCTGTGTCATTGGTGCACTCAAAACGTCATACATTGCGTATGATCGCCAAGAAAGAACAGTTAAGGTTTTTGTATGTAGAAGTCGAGAAAAGGAAACAGGAACAAACGAACAACTGAAACCATTTGTAATAAATGGTAAGCTGTTTGCGAACAAAAAAAATGTGTTCATATAGTCTGTGTATCGTAACTAGCCTATCATCATGATTTACTGATACAGTTAGGCTTTATTTCCTATTCCTTTCCCTCATGGGTTTTAGTGAATGAACATTTCAAAGTCTTTATGGGCATTTTATAAACGCTTCTAAATTCTTGTATGAAACTGCATATTCATTTTCTAGCTTCCGTTGATGACGTTTTATCAGTGCAAAAGCTACTGATAACAAACATCAGCAATTTGCTTGTCTGTTGCATATTCCCCACCCTCTTCAGCTCTTCTTGAACAATTCTCATATCAATAGGCGATCGAAGACGGCTTATTTTTCCTCAACGAACGAAAAGAGATGCCGATTAAATAACTTTGAAAAAAAGATCAATCTGTATGAAAACTATTGCATGATGACATCATAATGCAAATGAGTCCTCGTTTTTTTTTTTTTAAATTTTCATTTAGACGGATCCGAAAGCATTTGCCAAAAAACGATGCTGAAGGGATTTCGAAAGATATGTTTTTCTTCGAATTTTTCATTTTCATATAAGGATCAATCAATTTTCGTTGAATATGATGTTTTATTGCGTATTATTATCTACAGTAATGCGTTATGCATATCACACGTTGGCATCGTTACTCGGAGGCTGTCGGTTGTTACCTAAAAATAACAATAAATTGACACACCAGTAGCTACTATTTGACATAGCAGTAGCTACTATTTTGTCGGCCGAGGAGAAGCAGAGAAATATCATGTTTTGGAAGTGAGCTATGTAGAGCTATAAAAAACAGTTCTAAGCATATAGAGTTTAAACCCGAGCAGATTTATGCGTAAAATCCCGCACTAAGCCTGTCAAACGAAAATCGATGTAAGTGATATCAGCCATTGGTATCAATATTTGTAATAGAGCAACAAAAATTGTTCGATGTGCATACCGTACTGACAAGCTCCCATGCCTGAGTGCCGCAATGTCGATTAATCACCGGGTGACTACATCGAAGATATTCATCCATCACTGAGCACAATGCCTGAAATATTTAGCCGGCGTTTAAGGTATGAAATATGTACCCTTTATGGTTACCAAAATTAAATATTCTGATGTTTGGAAATAAACGAGCAATAATTACCTTGAAATACTGTTCATTGTTGTCATGTCCTTTGAGTTTTTGCGCATTGGAGATCTCATGACTCGCTGCAACTTTGCATTTTACGTAGTCCTTCTGTGTTTCTACCTAAAAGAACATCGGCTTTAAAGTTTTCAGTAAAAATGAGAAAGAATGTTTATATCGTCAACCAAAAAAGAGATAGCTTCTTAAAAGGGCATACAATAATAAAGTACAGTGAGTCGGAAATGATGTCGAAGTTCCGTGTTAAACACTGGTGTGAGTGATTCTGTTGTTTCATGTTCCAGAAATTTAGCTTTGGAATGAGATCAACTGCACGATCATTACTGTCTAAGTAGGCAAAACCATTATAAGTCTGGTTTCATGTGTCTTTTTCAGCTGTATTCACAATGGATGGTTCAAACTGGTTCGATGGCTAGACCTACCACCGCGGTTTTGCGCCCTTTTTACCCCGCTTCGTAATGCCCCTCATTTTTCTCCTCTGGCACTATTGCAGTACTTTCTTTTATTCAGTAGCTGAGGATAATTTCGTTTTTAACAAAAAAGGGATGCGAACACTAGAAATATGTGGAATATGGTCATTTATTCAGTCGGGAAAACTTTTAAAACGAGATAACTTCAATACACAAAAAAACCTCAGCAAAACATGTCGCATGTTTTTCGAAGAGTTTATACCCAGTTCCACACATATAACCGTAGCTTGCATCCACTGCATCCATTGATAAGCTTGCACAATTAGCATCACGCGTGCACTCCTCAAAAATAGCGCAATTACTTTTTCTTATTGCTATTCAGAGGCAGAGTATAAACAATTGCTAAAAAACACGGATCTCAATCTTGACCTTCTTCTTACAAGTCAAGTTTCGTCGAAGGGGAGATACCCAGGCTTAAAATCCGAAGTTTTGACTAAAATCAGATTTCAGTTGTACCAGTTGAATTAATCTGCCATGTCCTAAAACGTTTCATGCAGCTTTCGTTGTCAATAAAATGAAATTTTAAAACGGAGAGAAATGAACATCGAAAACATTTTTCGTGTTTTTTTGGATGAGTGTATTGACGCACTCAAAACATCATCCCAAGTCGAATCTGAAGTTTCTGTCTTTAAAGACTGTGCTCGTTTGGAAGTTTTGTTTATTGCACATCTGAAGAAGATGGCTTATGGTGGAAGCAAAATGTGATAACCGAGATGTATAGCCGCGATAGAACTCCATTGCCCTCCCCCCCCCACCACTCCCCTCCCCTCATGGTGCATCCACCCGCCTATCTGCAAGAGCAGGCAGAAATGCATACTCTTAGGCAGCGATGATATGCACTTTGCCGTTTCAGCTAGCAAATTCTTTAAACTGCTCGCTATATCCTACCCAATCACTCATACAAGTCTTTTACTGCAGATCGGGTTTTCTATGGACGGCCGTCCATCCGGTCGAATATGTGAGCCAATCTGTCTTAAATGCGAGGGAATTTTCGAACTTCCTTAGTGTATAGGTCTTTCCGATGTCGAAGAAATGGTTTGGAGGTAATGGCATGGGGGGGAGGAAGGGTGAGAGGGAAAGGGGCGATAGGTAATGAATTTACAGCTTCAGCGGTCGCCAATTTGAAATAAACAGATAGCCGGCCATACACACACCTACAAGTGCAAAGGTATGACATCGCCGTATTGCGTTTTTCAAACCGCAAATTTACCAAATACTTAACAACAAATTTTGCATTCGATTAGATACCGGAAAGAATTGTTACACAGCAAACCGCAACGCAGCGTTTGCAAAATTCCAAAGATGTGCAAACGAACAGTACTTAATCAGAAATAAATGTTATTCATAAACAAGTACGCGTCGAAGGGTCCGAACGAAGCATACTAATCGATCATATCAGTCTACATCAAAAACGGTTCGAAAATGATCAGTATTCAAATTTCGCTTGACCAAACCGTTCATGCAAATCTCCTATTGAAGACTCCTCTTTCTGCAACCACACTCAGCAAATTTTTATTCAAAGAAGTTGCAAAATGATTATAAATTTTTCATCTTCCTAAGATAGTCTATCTTGTACGTGTAGATGATGAACTTTTTAAAATATGAATATTTGATATGATTCAAGGTGTAGAGCTAAATTTATGAGCAGAGACGACGCCGTCATAATACGCCTTGCAAATTACACATTTGCGAAACAGAAAAAAAAAACAGAGTTTCACCAACACATAGTATGTCTAGCAAACCTTAAATTCCATGTATATTCTGCACAGTTTTTTGAATATATCTGAGCCTTGAACAGGGAATTGCATAGCGCCCGTCTCTGATTGCAATTTGCCCGCATAGTCCAACATTGGCTGAAAGTTTGACTCCATAAATATCATCACTCTACGCTCATTAAGTAAGCTTTACATATTTCACAGTGCATCAAAGATTTATTAAATTATGATCGGTGCTTCGATGAAATCATGCTGATGTGCTTTTTGTAAGAAACTCGCAAGCTCAAAAGAAACAACGATATACTCAATTCACCTGGCCGAACAACAATCACTTTCATCTGCTTATGCTAAGGCAGTTTTAAAAACTGGTTTCACTAACACTTAGCCTCCTCGTGAAATGAATCACTCATTTATCTCAAGCGAACTAGTTTTGATAGCGATCGCGGATGCACAGTGATTAAATCGAGACGACGTCTCTCATATGGGAAGAAACAGCACGACAAATGAAACATGGTAGTCCTGACACTAATTCGCTCCTTTGGCACTAAGTCTGGGACACGTAAGCAATGTTTGTTAAGACATGGGCGCTGCCATATTTATTAAAGAACATTCGCTACTATTCGACGATCGACGATCAAATCGTACAGATAGATAAATTAGGCGTTGAAAAAAAAAACATTAATACTTTCATGCACTTGGAGATGGCCTGCTCGGTGAAGGCGCTGCATCTTGCGCGCTCCTCAGAGGACGAATTGCTGTTCTCGAGTAGTAGCATGAATACGGTCAACAGAAGGCCCGATGGAGAGTCCATCCTGCAAAAGAAAAAAAATAGGAAATCCAGTCTTAATTGTTCAACTTTATTTTGCTGCTTATTTCACTATACTGTTTATAATTGCACATGTGAAGATGTCAAAGGGGGAAAATTTGTCGCTTCTAAATTGGTAGAGCTGAATGGTTTTAATTCAAAAGTCACGGTTTTAAATTTTGCACGAGAGATGTATGCACTCGTAAGTCGAAGTCCTTTATATTAGGTCGGAAAATTGTCATATTTTTTCGCCAGATATTTGAATGGAATTCTGTTTAAGGTTTTCATGTATTTAAAATAGTCATATTTCCAAATTTTTTCGCCAAAGGAATTTATAGTTTAAAAAAAACAGTTGAATACATTCGGTAAAAATAGATGCACTAACTGCAACCCTAAAGCCTTTTTTTTCAAAAATCTGCGAGCTATTTCGTAAATTTTTTTCACGCAGCCAAAATTGGAAATGCAACTGCATGAGAAAACACAGTAGCTAAATGGCTTATTTTTTCGATGATTATGCAAATTGCATCACATAATTTCGAAATGCAAATTCTTTCTCGACCATTTGCGAATCTAACTTTTGCGCATTGTCGAGTGAATTCGCAACATGCAACCAACCAGTTGGCGAAGTTTCTTTTCTTTTTTTTCCAGTGCAAGACGGAAACAATTAGCACTGAAAATGTGCTATCGCTCTCCTCATTATGAGTGTTCCATTCGGCATTTCTTCGTCAAATCATTTCCATACGAGTAAACAGTGAAAATTTTAAAGTCCTTCACCCTTGTCGTCCAAATCAACAAAAACTTTTGAGAAAATGCTCTACTAATTGATCAGCTCTGCCGAAGTATTTTAGCACATAAAACACAACAGGCTGACAGGCCCGATGAAAATATAACTTGCAAGAGCTGTAAGCAAGAGTAAGTAATAAAAGTTGGTTGGAAAAAGTTTCCCGGGAAGGGAAAAATCCTGACTACTTCAATGCCAAAATAGCTGGTTATAATGGTATTTCTAGGATTTTATTTCTATATGAATATTTAATTTGTTTATTTGGATGTTCTAATTCTAAGAGTCTCAGTGATGAGAGATGCCAACAGCTAGCTAGCTGTCCACGTCCACTGTGCTCACTTAAAATTAGCAGTATTAGGGTTGTAGTAAACATGCTATATCTCATGCACTTTTCACCATTTTCGATGGACAATCCCTTTAAAATCTCGAATTTAATTCATATCGCAAAAATGGCAACGAGCGCAAAACCGTTCATAATAAAATTTTCGTCTGGTTGCGATGCCATTTGACGTGCAAAATTGCAATGGAAAAAGACTGATTCATGAAATGAAAAAAGAGAAAATTTTTTAAACGTATCCCCTCGTGAATTGTTGCATCAGCATTTTAATAATTTCTCAACATTTGTTCGCCTCTCAACTCTCTCACGGAGTCGATCTCTTTCCACTGTCGATACTGCTAATAAAATGAAGTGCGCTGCAGATGCAAAATTCAAAAAAAAAAAAAGAAAAAGAATGAATGAGCAACGCTTGAATGTTGATTCGGATCAATAAATAATCTAATTCTTCGCAGATATATATAAAATACTTTTTATTATTCGTGCATGAGCGACATCACCTCATGATCATCACTCTTACTTACTGTTCAATGTATTACTATGCCGCAACAGCTCACCAATACGTTAAAATTACCTTTTAAAAATCCTATAGCTTTGAATTACTACGTGGGGAATTTGCGTCATGATGAAAAAGCAAAAAAACATATTTTTATTTGCGTAACATACATAATTAAGGTCCCGATGAAATTTTTCCTATTTGAAGGAGCTGTAAATGTAAGCCTCAAATTGTGTCACATACAGTTTACTCATTTACATCTTTATTTTTGTTACCTTGTTTGCTACCTGGATATGTCAAATGTTCTGACGCATTGTTGCGTAACCCATTACGATTCTCTTGAGCAAACATCTCACAAAAAATGTGTATGACTTTCAAGGAGTCCTAGGCAACTTTAAGTGGCTATCAGTATTTTGGCGTGAAGTTTTTTATGCCTTAATTCAAGCATTAATGGCAACTGCAGTTAAATATAGCATTAGGTTGCTCCAAAATTCTCTCGTTCCAATGGTCGCCTGAAAAATCCTTACGTAAGCATATGAAAAAAGCCTAAACGTGCTTGATATATTTTGTTATGTGTGAAATAAATAGCGTACCAATGTAATTAGCATTCTGAAATGATCGCCCGAAGGATCATTGGAAGAGGTCGATTGATGGGACAAAGTGATGGTTTTGCGATGTGTCTGTGTTGGCCATTGTAAGCCAACAATGGCTTTGTTGCTAACAACTTCTGCTAGCAAGCACGAAGTGATTTTTTATCAGCACGAATCATGCACTCAAAAATGAAGCATATACGAAGTGCATTTTAAGGAAGCATGTTGTTCACTTAAAAGCTTATGTTTCCTCGTTACATGTTGACGATAATTAAGTGGTTGCAGCAGTTCGGAACAGAGCTGTTGAAATGTTTGGACTCCGGAGCTGGTTTCGGTATTGCAGGACCGTAATTCGCCGATTATCTATTCTCAATTGTATCAAGACGGTCACTTTGGCATATGCCAACGATCTATCTATGCATAGTTGTTTTAAAGAAATCATAGCTGAAGTTGCCCAACTAAATAGACGATATGCCTCTATTCCACTTTTATGGATGCACTACAAGTCACATATGAAAGCGAAAACAATGCATGAGAACCTTTGCAGTGCGTTGCACGCGTTCCAGTTTTGTTTATTGCTATTTGTATTTGCCGAAAGAGCAAAAACATATTTGCCAAAAATGCGATCAACATATTGCTCAATGTTGAGCCGGTTTGAAATTCCTCCATTGTGCGATCATTGCACATATTAAACATAAACCATACAAATATATTTATGTATATATATTTGTATACAAATATATATTATAAGTACAAACTTGTGTGGTTTTTGCATGGTTGCCGAAGGAGCAAAAATATATATTTGTAAAGTATATATGCATGTATATATATATATGCAATAGATGGTTCTAAAGAGTGAACTTGCAGATGAAAAAAACATACCGATCACAAAAGGAATGCAAATCGATTTTTTAAAAACTCTCAATTCAGCCAACTTCGTTAATGAGTTCTCTCTTCGCTTATTTCATTTCAGCTTTCTGCTATAAAAGAAGTCTTTTTTGCAACTGCGATCATTCATTGATTCATTTCAAGTAACCATACATCGCCGGTGATTGCTCATCCATATTTGCAATCTTGCTTTTCGTCTTCCGACAGAGAGAATGAATAAATTCTCCAAATTCGAACAACTCTCAGCTCATATCATCTTCAAATCTTCCCGCAACCGAGTTTACAACATACAAACACCCACAGTATGCAATGAGGATAGTCTTTTCAGCTATGCTATCGGTAGCAGAACTTTGAACAGTCATATAGGAGAGAACACTGCTAAAAGAAAGTACTAGTAAAAGTAATAATCGACATTGACTCCTAATAAACGTATGGTATATGGACTCCATTCAAAGCGTCATACCTTGTGCACTACTCACCAAAAAGAAAACTTCGTCTGGCTTAAGCTTTCTTAATTTCAACTGTACTGATTCATGGGTATCAGTTCTAAACCATGCGGGCTGCTGGCGAAGGCTATTTTTGTGCCAGACTGCCGTGTATCTGCATCATACTTTAGGCCATCGAACTGCGATAACAACTACGATAACAAATTGAGAACCCCACAATGTACATACGTATTTTTCATGTACTTCTTTTCCGCCTTGGCTCATCTCCGTTCTTCTGGCCGGATGGATGAATGGGCACTGCTGTCTTCGCTTCATTTCAAGGTCTAGCATAACGAATGAAGGTTCGTTTCATTAGGATCAGTCGATTTGGCGAATGAAAACATAAAATGAGAGCTATCAGCTTTCCGTACTCTTGTAAGGTTTATCCGCTCTGAATTACAAATTATGCAAAGTTTCATTAAAATCAAACTGCGCATTACGACATGTCACTGGAGTCGTCGTTCTGAGCCAATTCTTCCCATTTCTTTTTGTAAATGCACATTTGTGAAGCGCGTTGCGGCGAATCGTATGTGCAAGCATGTGTGTATATGTGTGTCTGTATGTCTGTCTCCGTTCGATAGCTCCAACGAGAAAACCACTGGGGGTGCAGATGAGAAGTTTGGTAGGTATGACCAGCACCCTGAGGATATACTTATGTATATTTACACCAATTTTCGAGCTGCTAAAGCAACCGCTTCTGCAGGTGAAGATACTTTCCGGCTGGTAGAAGAATGAAATTTTAATGAAATACTTGTACGAGCGGTCGGCTCATTTATAATGTGAATATATGTTATTAAGTTTGATGACAGTTCATCGAGCTGATTCGCATGAAGTGCAGCGAGTGTCGAAGCACATATTGTGTCACGCATATGGCACGCATTCCTACTGGTTTAAAGCTTATTGTAGTAGCCAGAATTGGCACGAAATAGCGACGCTGTCATGTCGTTCACAACGACTTAGTACCTGCTTATTTCTATATGCACCTCTATACTTTCCCATTCTTTTTGAGTAGTTTGTTCCTTTTGCGTAACTAACAATTTTTCTTCACTAGCATTTAGAACTGACCTCTGCCATAGTTGCTGTCTATGTAAGTTACTTTGATTCTGCTAAAGATTAAGCAAGGTAACTTAGCACAGTTGAGTTTAATGATCAAGAGGTTGCGTGGTAGTTTGAATCTGAGTGGTCATTCGCGTGATGTAAAGTGAATAAGTCATTTCAGAAACATAAATCACCTCAAGCACACAGTTTTGCAAAAGTCCTTAAGAGTGCAGTCAATATGAGCACAGTAATTCTCTTTATCGTTCGCTCAACCAGCTCACGGCAAAGGTGCAGGAAAAGGTCCATTCGTGGTAAAAGCTTTCGAATTTTGAGATCGACTAAATAACAGACATTAAACTTAACAATTCCAGAGCTCTATAAGAAACTCGACCTTCAAATAACGTTATTTAAATTGATTATATTTCACTTAGCACTCTTTGTAGAAGCTTTGAAAATTATTCGGAGAGATTAGAAAAACTGAACGACCACTTGAGGACATAACGGCATTTGAAAAGCTTCAATGGAAAGTAAAGAAGCCATTCAGTTAGTAGTCTTAAGAAATGACTGATTGAACTCAATGGAGGCAATCTGTTTGCATTGCGAAGTAATTTGAAACTTCTAAAGCGGAAAAAGAAAAACAACCATTAGGAATTTGCTAATAACACACACATGTTCGAATATGGCTTGCATCAGCCACGCCATTATAGAACGATTCGAAGTACGGAATACATGAAAATTGAAACGAAAACTAGTGGTTGCATAACGATTAAGTTCAGTAATGACACCAGTTCCGCTTTTTATTTTTTTGCTGAAAAGTACACAAGCTAAGTTGCTGATGGTCCTATGTTTGTGAAGCAATCAGGAAAGGGCGGAGGGTGAGGGCGAGGGTGAGCGATTAGCAAGGCAGAACAGATTGCATGGGACCTAGTGAACTAAATGTAAGAAACAAGAGCATCGAAATGGAATAGGAAGAATTTTATGACAGATCGTCATGCCATGATACCTACCGTATCTTCGGGTCCATGGAAGCTAAGTTAATGTAGATAGAATCTGACTTTACTTAATACGGCCTTAAGTCTATCCAAGATTTTACGGTGGAAAATACTAGTTATTTATTTTGTTGTTGCTGTGTTATGTGTATGTTGCAGTTGCGCAAAGACAGCCATTTAAAAAACTTTTTTTGTTACATCACTGCATGTTATGATTTCACTGAAAAGTGATAACTCCTTGCCATTCGGCAAATTAATTTTGCCTGAACTCGCCTTACATGAATTAAATTTAGCTGCATCCAACACGTTCTACCTACGAGCCGTCGCAGAGACAAAACTACCACATAATCGCAGCCTAAAACTCGAGAAAAGATGCTAACCTGATAGTCTTGCCGAAGGTGCGTTCTCAGACTTCAGTCGTCAGCAAGAGCGTTGATGCGAAGTGAGTGCATGACCACTCATGGCCGACTGACTGATTTCGATGCTCTTCTCGCTCAAATTGCCTACTCAAATAAGATTATGTGTCGACACGACGCCACTCCCTGATCCTTATCCCGAACGGCCAAAGCCTTTCGGTGTCAGTTGTTGGAGCTCCCCAACTTGAGCTCAGGTTCTCCTTCCTCACGTTTTCTAAGTTCGACTGTTCGGATTTGAAAAGCGCTGTCGACAGCGATCCGTAATCAGCAAAGAACACTAAATCAAAGCAGAACCTGTTCTGGAACTTAGAGTTTTGATGCTTTTCATTAAAACAAGAGTTTATACAACATCAAACGAACGCAAAAGACATTCATTGGTGCTATAGCTTAAGATGCCCCGTTGTGGGACGTATTTTGGCCGAAAGCTATGGAGAACAACTTGCTGCGAAAGTTAGAAGAAAACGAATTTTGAGGTGAATACGACCAACCTCAAACCCTCAATGCTAGGCGAAGAAATCCCTTCGCAATATTTTTATGAGGATGAGAAAACGAGGATTTATGGCCGATCGTGAAATCAAATACGGGCGGAGCTGGTTGATGCAGTACCGTTCGATTTCTCTAGATAACCAGCTACGATATGGTATGACTTCTGGCCAAAAGTGCGACAATAAGTAAAAATTTTTAGGCACACAATCGAGCGAGACGCATAACATTCTCACCTAGTCAAAAAATAGAAAACCCGTTCAGAAAATTGGAAAAAAAAAACACAAATTTCGGGAAAAGTAGAACCGATACTTTTGAATAGTGAATTATAGAAAAACGAAAAATCATGTGAAATTCATATTTTAAAAGTTTGTAAACGCTCAAAAGCAACGACAAAAACACGTTACAGTCACTACTACGTTCGTTTATAGTGTATTTTTTTTTTTACCGCGGCAGCCGTAAAAGCTCCTTACTCGCTTCATTTACTCTCCCGTAACTAAACAATCAGATGTGAAGAAAAGGTAACCACTTAATCAAAAGGAATCCATTAGTACTCGATACGGAACTCTCTTATTGGTAGGTGAGATTCCTTTTCATCACATCTGATTGTTTAGTTAAGGAGAAATAAACGAAATGAGTAAGGAACTTTTACTGCTGCCGTGGTAAAAAATCGCCTCCAGAAATCGGTTGATCATCAGCTTGAGCTCATAGTGTTTTAAGGATCTCCGTAAGCGCTATCAACGGCGGGCGGCAAACAAACGATATGACATAAAGATATCCAGCTAACTTTGAGCTGACCTTAGGGAACGACAAATTTGAACAGTTCAGGACAACGAACAAGATCAAGAAAACTGAACGTTCAAAAAGTAGACGAGGAATTAAAATGTGCAAGCCTCATTTTTTATAATTCTTAGCGCTCTCTTGTCATCTTTATATGTAAGTGGATATATATTTTAACCAAACAGTCGAGAATATGGGAAGCTGTATTTTAAATAGTTTGAAAAGGCTTCTTTTGGAAAATCTATTCCGCTGCGCTGCTGATCGATTACGCAAATTGATCCACCGCTATTCAGCTGTGTTACGCAGAACGGTCACTTCACCACTGTACGGTTCTCAGCATTCTCATTCTTTCTTAATGCTTATGACTGCTTATGACATTTCCTATGCCAAAAAGGCCATTTAACGAATTTTTTGTCTCGAATATGCCAAATGTAAAATAACATCGTTTCCTTCAGTTTTAAGAAAAAAAAGAAAAAAAACCAATAAGAAATTTAATAGAATTTTCTCTGAATCAGGCCATTTCGATATGCCAATAATAATCTCATTTACGATAAAAGTTTCTTATCACTACCGATTAAAATTTCCTTTTCAGTCAGGCAATAGAAGGGTGTATTCACACTAAAATCTATAGAACAAATTTCGACTAACATTGATTGGCGGACACTCGCATAATAAAACTTTAGCATATTGAAGTACGCTTTTTAGGGTGAACGTTTAATTAATTTTGCCTCGTGGTGAGTCTTTTATTTGTTTGACAGTTTTTATTCATTTTGAAGGCAAACGTAAACATCTTTTTGTCCGATGCAATAAATTTCTTGAAGTGTGACGAACGTTCACCGCATCTCTAATAGTTTTCTGAGAGGAAAGCAGAAAACGGAAACAAGGAAATTATGCTTTTAGGGTGAACGTTTAATTAATTTTGCCTCGTGGTGAGTCTTTTATTTGTTTGACAGTTTTTATTCATTTTGAAGGCAAACGTAAACATCTTTTTGTCCGATGCAATAAATTTCTTGAAGTGTGACGAACGTTCACCGCATCTCTAATAGTTTTTCTGAGAGGAAAGCAGAAAACGGAAACAAGGAAATTATGATGCATGATTGAGTCCTGACGATTAGATTGGCCATTTTAGGGAATCGAATTCGGTTTTCCTCTCTTAAAAAAGAAAAAAAAAATCTTTTTTTCGGTGTCAAAAATGACTTCTCACTAGAAGTTATTATTTCCCTATGCAAAACATTTAACTGTAGTAACACTATATAAAAGAGTGAACGACAATGAATCGCTGAAACGATTTGATTCGGCCGTCGATTTTTCAACGATTGCCGTATTATGTTTTCTAGTTGGTACGTCGACATGAGTTCTTACAAAAACTCGGTAAAGATGGCGAAAAAACGCATGAGCGGCGATGAATATGGCTATTAATGCATCCGTATATAATCATTGCTTTCGATGCATTTACTTTCTTGCCTGCATTATTTTTTTTCCGCTGAATTAAGCTAAACGAAAATGCGCTTAAGAGTGACGATAAAGGAGGGGCAGCAGCTTTAGTAATGCCAAAATTTTTTTCAAGCACTCTCCGTTCAATACTTGTGCACTCCATTGCATCCGTCTTCACCAACACTTTTCTTTTCTGATTCACGTACAACTTTTCAAAGCAAAGCAAAAAAACTCGCGCATTTTGTGGCCAACCAAGCTGCATATTTGACCCGATCGTGCCACGCAAAAAACAAATCTTTACTTACAAATTTGTACGAATAGCTAAGCAACAAAAATGGAAGAAACTTTTAAAATTTATGCCTAGTTTATGATTTTGGCAGTCAGTCTAAACAAAGATTGCGCTGGAAAGGCGATTTTAGAGCTTTTCAGCGCCAAAAATGGCAGCATACTAAAGAACAAATAGTATAATATATTCGTGCGAATGGAGGCGCTGAATTGAGAGACAGCTGCCAAAAGCAGCGCTCAAGTTTGCAACCCATCTCGATCTCGCCCGCTGCCGCATTTCCTCCATTAAATCTTTCCAATGGAAATTGATCCCTGTATGTCAGCAAAAGCCGTGCACTTTGTGAGCAGAACACTACAGCTCAAAATCAAGAAGGTTAAGTGGGAAGAATACCAATACTGGGAGCGAGTGGTAAAAGGTGAGAAAACCACAGGAGAAAAAAGAAATGAACATGTGCCTATAGGCATTTGCTTTATATTAATTTCTATATATATATAGACTCCCCAGATTCGAACGTTACTCACTGCGATACAGAGGAGCAAAATGCCATCATAAACCTTCCACTCCTAACCCCCTCCCCCTCCTCTCCACCCATACTTCATAGTATTCATTGAGCGCCTACCTATACTGCTCGGATGATTACTAGTTGCCCTAACCGCTGAAAATTAACCTGTGTCGCAAACTTATGTGAAACTGTGAATATCAGAAGCTATATTCAAAAGTAGCAAAACCATTAGTACAAATACTCAATGAACAGTTCTGCAGAGGATAGTAGCAATTCCTAACAAATGCGTGCCAAGGACTCGAAAAATATTTGCTGCAAAAGTTCTACTCATCGGAACTTTTGCAGCAAGTATTTGCAGCAAGTTTTGCAAACCGTCTGCAAATAACGAAAACTTGCACTTTTACTGGTTCAAGCACCAGCACAATCTTTCAACTAAAGGGTCTTGCGACCTGATCAGTGGAAATTGCAACTCGCTCGTCCTTTTGGTGCATAGAAAGTTTACCTCCTCAATTGTAACTTCCATACGGAGTTGTGTGCAGGTCTAAAATATGGCATCAGGAGACCTGAAATAACCTAACATGTAGAATATATCCACCAAATTTTATCCCGTTAGCTCCATTAATTTCAAAAGTTGAAATTGCCAGAAAAAGAGATAGGCAGATGCGCAACCACGCATCTACATGAGCAAAAACATGAAGTCACCATAATGCGCCTGCCAAATGTAAATTTGCTAAAGCTAATAAGGACGATTTGTGAACAGTTAAGCAAAAGATCAAACACCATTTCTGCAAAAGCTCGCATTTCTTTAGCCGAAAAATACAAAAAAATCCATATCAATTGATCGACGAGCAAAGGCTAGAAAATAAGAAACCAAATTGGATGCCGAGAGTGATTTGCAAATAGTGCTGTCGCAGTAATTACTTCAGTTCGGTAGCAACTAGTTAAAACCGAGTCTAAGGAGATGCCGCTTATGATATAGCACATTGTAAATTAGCACACATTACGAGATACTTCAGTAAATTAGCATTTGAGGGAAACATGGCTTTAACGCGACGAATCGAAGCACTGCCTTCGTTCACCTAGATTCTTGGCAAGCCTTACCAGTAGCAAATGTAACCCAAACGCTGTGCACCTACCAATCGACGGTCTTCCAAGTGGTCTGTGGTAACCATGCTGCCACAGCTGTTCGATTGGTTACGTTAAACCGCAGACGCAAGGGGCGAATCGATCAAGCAGCGCAGTGAGATACTTGCTGCTCAAAAAAATTCCATCTGGCATCCGGAAGCTGCTGAGCAGTAATGCGATTTCATATGGAACATCGCAAGAATACACAACGTCTTTACAAGAAGATTTGCTGTAATAGTGGTCCACCATACAAGTGTACATATATGGCATGATCTACTTCAAAGATTTTGATTACAGTGTATGATCCACAGGAGGCTGTATTCGACAGTCTTGGAAGAATTTTTCAAATTACATGGAAAAGAGAAAGCATATCGAATAAAGCCCATTTCAAAAAGAATTTCATCTTGTTGTCTCTCAACGAATGAGCCCCTCTCCTTTGCTATCTCAATACCCTTCTTCTCGAATGAAGTCCTGCCTTCTCTACGGAATTTTTTTTTGCCAACTCTTTCGCTGCAACGATCTTATGTGCACGTTCTCGTCTCGGAGAGTCGTGAAAAATAGATCCCTTCGGCGCCTACTCAAACATAGCCAACCAATTCGAATAGATCTTCCATCTCAAAGCTTCGTAAAAAAATTTCAGACACTTGATGCAAACAAAATGAACGACAAGAAATCCGATATTGCAAGAGAATCTTGAACTAATTTCAAGCACAGATATGATCATTTAGCTTAGAAAAACATATTGTAGTTGCAAAAAGCTAAAACTCGTTCTCACGCATGCATTCATCGTTATCGACAAGCGATTATAGCCAAACAGCCAGATAGATATAAGTAACAAAAGATTCTATCAAATGCTATATGGCATGCGAAATGTGATTTGTGCAATATGTCAGTTTCTTGGTGCATAAAACGAATTGTTGAAGAAAAATATTAGTTCACCAGCTATGCTAGTATATCGCATGATTGTGTTATAGCAACATAAGATCAGAAAGATTGATAGCTAAGAAGAGAAATTGCTGATTTGGTTTCACATGATTCTCTCAACTATTAAGGGACAACTGGTCTCTGATCGACTATAATATTTTTCAGTGAAAATATCAGCTGTCACATTTATTAGTACTAAATTGACAAGATGAGTTTGTTGGCTGTACTAAGAATTTATCAGCTCTCCCCCATAGAAACGCTTCTTTTTTCTGCACTTTTATTCTTGCTCATTCAAAGATTTTCTAGCCGTTCTTTGCTCTTTCATAGTTGTTCTTTCAGAAAGATCTATTCGTTCCTGTATTATGTTGATGTAGAAGCCAAGAGTAGAAATGAATGGTATTTTCGTTATTTAATTCAATATGCACTCAATGCCACTTTGTTTTTCAGTATTCGTTCCATATTTTTCAAAATGTTTTCGTCTTTTTCAACAGTTTTCCTAATCCATCCAACATGATTCGAGACGTTTTGCACTTCAAAATATCATAATTTTTGAAAATTTCATCTTCATAGTCCAAACCTTCGCCTTCTGTCTTTTTAAAAACCCTTCATTTTGTTCGCTTTACATGCCCTTTGTATTACGCCTTGTTTTATCATAACTTTCATACTGATGTTTTCACTTAGCAAGTATATATTACATAAAATTTATAGTGTATGCGGCCTAGAAAACAACCGAAGTATGGACCGGCAACAAATGCAGATATCATGTTCTATTATACTTTTTATAGTTGTTATTTCATGGCTAGCAATTCTACTTACCGTTGTAATTTTATATGAATGAGTAATGAGTATATATAGTAAGCAGTAAACTAGAATTTAGATGTTTCAGAGTAAATTCAATTAAAAGATAATTGCAGATAGTGATACCAGCAGAATATAAGAAGATAAAATCATTTTTCTTTTCCATTTCATCAAATCCAAAAAATACTGCAATGTTTCAGTTGTGTTAGCAATGGCGCGAAGATTCACTTGAGGAGATAATTCGATGATATTGAGAGGAAATTTGTGCGAAAACTGAAAGGAAAATAACTCGCTGAGACAACGGAAATGAAGGCTCACTTATGAGAAATTAAATGTCTTCTCTATCGCACAGTTCATCAAAGTACATATTGTTAGCAAAAGGCAAGCAACAATGCACAATTTAAAAAAAAAAAATTAATGAAATTCAATGCTTAAAATGACTGTGGAAAAAAAAACAGGAATTTGAACATTGATGAAGCACTATGGGAAATATCGTCGAATAATCGAATGCAAAACGGTTGGCAACTTGCTAGAGGAAAATGCGCCTTGAAATGACGAGTGCCGAATTGCGGTGTGTTGTGGCTGCAATTGTTGTACTTAGTAGAAACGTCGATATCGCACGCTTTATTCTCGTTATATTTGCATTTCGCTGTGCATGCTTAATTAAATTCAGCCTGGCCTCTACATTTTGCTTTTCGCTAGTCCCAAATGCGCATCTTTGTTGGCATGCGCCGAATTCGGCAGCTACAAAGGTTTTTTTAAAATTATTTTGCTCGTTGATGCGCTAGAAGGGAGAGAGGAGGATTGCATAGATAAAACACCCATATTTAAGCTGAACGCGATGAAACAGTACGTTTAGTAAATGTTCTTCAAGAGTTTTTATCATCTTATTTTTGATTTAAAAAATGCATGAAGTGCAGGAACCCTTTATTTTACTGTAGTCATCCAGCTTCCGGTATTTTTTATTTTAAATTCCATATTTTTCACCACCAGAGAAAGCAACCATCCAATTACCTAGAATATCAAGGAAAATGTCAACCTTTTCCCAGTTATAATATTGCAAAACTTTCGGCACAACCATGCAGCTTATGCGCAACGTTATTTTTCTCCTAATTCAAAGAATTTCCGACTCCCGATACCTCTTAATCAACATTAGTGCATTTTAGCACTTCACGAAAATCCCTCGACCAAATATGAGAAGATCAATCTCTTTATGCAAATTATTTCAACTGGTCCGTTTACGGCGGGCAGAAAGCTGTGAGGGTAAGCTGTTTTCTTTTTGCAGAATCGGGATGAAACAAAACTGAAAACGATCGACATTTTGGCACAATTTGATAGCTGTTCACATTGGGCTAGCCATTCGCAGATGAACCGTTACTGTACACAGAAGCAACCATTGTGAAAGTTCAAATAAACATCGGTTTTGAGATTTCCGAATTGTAAATGTTACGAAGAAAATTGTCTGAGTTGCCTGCCTGTAAACGTAGATTTGCCATGCCCTGCTATGAACAAACGGTTATCGTCATTTATAGCATTACCTGCTTAAAACGTTCAAAATTCCTGTAATTTTTCCTCAGTGCTCGAAATTTCAATTTCGGCTTTGAGGTCTTAGACGAAAACATTACATACAACCAGAACTACAATTGTACCCGGCTCGATGACCATGTATTTCCTTTTTTAAATGCTCCCCTTCTAGTTCCTGAAAGGAAAAATTTGCATTGTGATCATAGCACGCATCGTTCGTGACAATTCTAAGCATGCGTCATCAGCCACTTTAATTACGTCCTTATCGCAAGGAAGTTTTGTTGCAGAAAGCATCCATAATCGTATTTCCATGAATGCCTGAAGGCAAAAGTACTGATATTATTTTGCAAGCAATTTTAGCATAACTCAGTACTCAGCACCCAACAGCATAGTACTCAACGTTTTATTCACTGTGTCGGTAGTGTGCGTTCCTGTTGTGCAAAAACAACGCTGACAACAGACGACAATTCTTTATATGAGAAAGCTAAACGAACGTTAGCCTTAAAAACACAAAGGTTATTCAACACAGCAAAGTGCTCGCTTATGCAAATGACATGAAGGACACCAGGAAATTTACATTCGATCAAATTAGCAATTATCTTGCAAACCGCTCACATCCCAACATTACTGGCAGTAGGCAGTATTCTTGAACCGGGCGACCAGCACATACAATCGTTTCGAGCAAAACAATAGCTGGAATTGCTCAAGCAAGCATTCATGACAGGGTTGCAGGATTTTGTGAATGTAGTCTTTCTCGATGACAAAACTGAAGACTGACGACAATGCGGCATTAACCAAATTCCAAGAAAGCGAAGAATCTCTCCACGACAGAATGTCTCATGCATCATTTCGATAACTAATAGATCCGCATTAGATCTTCAGTAGGGGGACAATGGAACCGCTAGGGTACAATTGTCCCTCTCTATGGACTAGAGACGGACAATCGTTAAAAATTTTCGGTTTCGGTCCTATACTTTTGGAAGTGAGCGCGCTACTTAGCACTATAATCTCATTTCGAGAATCTCTTTCTTGAATTCATTTTCCACCTTCCGAAAAACCCCTCCAGTGCAAGTCCCATGAGCGGGGATCGCGAAGTACGCAAATCATCCTTCAACAACAACAGTTTCCGACCTTTATACAACACCTATGCAAGCTAATGAAAAAGAATAAACCTATGCTTTAAAAAAAATTCACCAAAAAACTAATTATCGTAGAGCGCTAGATAAGCAGCGAAATTCAATCCTGCAATTTGATCGCAGCGAAATTCATCTACCCGCCGTTTAGATTATGACGATATAAGTTCATGTCTTATGAGCAAAATCAACTTTTAAGCAACATGACGGACCTCATCCTAGACTGCTGTACTCTTTTCCAATAATGACAAGTAATTATTAGGCTTCTACAGAAGGAAAATGCAAAATCGTTGTGAATGTGAGGTATGTTCAACCGACTTTGAACTATTTTCTGAACAAAGATCACCCATATGATCACTACAGACAGCGCAACGCTGTAATTCATGAAAACTGTAAGCGTAAAGATCATTTAGTTTGGAAATATT
>JPKZ01000075.1:42684-62753 GCA_000803305.1 Toxocara canis | reverse complement strand
CGCCCCTCCCCCACTGCTGTGCTATACAGTTTCCAGTCACGCATTCCTCTACCGCATGTATATCAAATGTAATTCCTGAAAATATCGTCGATGCATCGTCTCTTTCATCTTCGAACTGTTGGCTCTATCGTTGCGGTCTCTATGCAGTCGCCGAACTCTGTAATTCCTACTATATATCCACCGCTGTTTTACGGACAAAGTTGCGTCCTCACTATTGCCGTATTATCGCAGAGGTATTGCTTTTGCGATATTTCGTTCTTTTTTTTTCCGTGTTCATTCATTAGCAACAATTGTGTTTTCCCATTTGGGAAATTGTAATTAAGGAAACAACTGGATACGCTTGTAACGTGGTGGTGGCACGATTACGCTCTAGCCAATTACTTATCAAGCCGGCTGAGCCCCTGAGGTGGCATAACTTCGGTTAGGGACAAGTTCTAGCTCAGACATCAGATATCATAACTAGTGGTTTTTCAGTCAAAGGCATCTAGCAAATAGGTAGACAGGCACACGCATATAGCCATCATTCGATCATCTCTCATAGATAATAATTTCCAAATTGGCCCATCTGCTTTTGCAGCAATTTTTGCAAACAACTGAATGCGAGGGGGGGAAGGATGAGGAGATGGACCGGAATGGAGAAAATCGAAATAACGGTACTTCATCTTTTATACGGCTCATTGGCTGCTGGTGAGCAGGAAATACAGGTGAAACACCTCCAAACAATGCTAGCGACTTATAAAGGAAGGACGTAACAATTTTTCCAGCTTAGCCAGATTGCCTCTATAGAATGCCGATCAAAACCGTACAACTTGACGGAGATGACAGCCTGTTTGGGATTCCACAAACGCGTTTGTTACTCCTGAGAACGACTCTCATCTATTTAAACATTGTGTATTTTCAGAAAAAAAAAAAGATAACAAAGCGTATATAAGCGTGGAGTGCAAGATAACAATAAATGCAGCTCATCAGATGGCAGAAAATATTGTTGAATTTTTAAACTACGGAAAAGCTTATTAACCTTTATAGCCTATACAAACAAGCTTATTCAAAAAGGAAAAAAAATATAAGTGCAAACTAAAATCGTTAAATTCACACTCTATGGATTGTTTTCGCAAAAAAATAGAACTTCTCGAAAAATTTTTAATGCATATAGCCATCATTCGATCATCTCTCATAGATAATAATTTCCAAATTGGCCCATCTGCTTTTGCAGCAATTTTTGCAAACAACTGAATGCGCCTAAAAATTTGCATGCCTTCTGAACCGATCGAGCGGCTGCATCTCCCACCTGCATGACCAAACAAAGGCGAATCTTCACTGGGGTTTTTTTAATTAGCCCACTTAAAATGTAAGTGCATTTTGCATCCTTCACAACCAACTTATGAGACCTGCTGATAGGATAAATGGAATTGTCAAAGCACATGTTTTGGCAGCCAGCTGGCAGACATGCCCACTTGTTTAATGCGCACAATTCAAGCGAATCAAGGACCTCGTGAAAAGGCCGCAACGAAGTGTGCAAAAGGAGTTAGAGACATGTGAGCGATAATTAGATTCCCGGCCGCGCATACATCATTTGCACGATATGCCATCGCGAAACGATTCAAAATGAACCACTTACAAGGGACCATTTGCCTCATCGAGGCATCAGATTTTCACTGCAACACCTCTTGCCTCTATTCATCTATCGGCTGTCCTGAGAAAGTTCCGTATTCGTGCAAATGGAACAGGTGGAGGGTTTTACACAAGCTTATTCAAAAAGGAAAAAAAATATAAGTGCAAACTAAAACCGTTAAATTCACACTCTATGGATTATTTTCGCAAAAAATAGAACTTCTCGAAAAATTTTTAATAAAACTGTAACCGTTCACGCTGAGGTACACCAGTGCCCCACCTTACCCTTCCCTCTGCTTTCCCCTTTCGCATGCCTTCCCCACATCCGCGAAACTACCATCTTACCTTCCATGACGATGAATACCGACCCGGCCACAGATAATTCAGAAGCACTCTTTATGCATTCAGCCCTACGCAAGAAGCTGTCACTGAAAGTAGTGACAGCAACAGGAAGTGACCAAAAATCAGGATGCCTAGTGAAAAATTCAGCTCGGAGCAACACACTTAACAATGTGAGTCAACGCAATCGATAAATCGTAATTTAGCGCTCAACGATCATACCCTGTAGATTATTTCATTGCCTCAACTCATTTACGAAACAAACTCGAAGCATTGGAAGCTTTCTTTCATCCTCAACGTTCTTTAAAGCATCCACAGGACAGCATCAAATTCATCAGATGGGAGCTCTACAAGCAAATGAAATAAAATTTTAAAAAAACAGAATAGAGTTTATATATAAGCATGAGAGAACAACAAATGTATCGAGTGATATCGAGTAATATATATAATGAGTCGTATCGAGTAAATTTTGTAAGTAACCAATAACTATCATGCGCTCCTATATGATCGAAATATACGAGCGTTATGAAAAGGTTAGTCAATAGCACCTGCACCATCGTAACTCTCTCAGCCAAAAAATCAATCAGTGTATTGTTCTTGTAGCTCGAAAAGAGGGTTTTTAGATGAAAATTCTGCAGACACTCAAGTGTTTCGTACTCATTAATTAATTATCTTTCTTAAAGTGAGTGTGAATGAGTTTATGGAAGACAGAAAGCCCTCATTAGGCTCATGATGAGTTCACTGAATAACAAAAAGTTAACAAAAAGTTAGTCGCCTAAAAGAGGATGAGGATCCTTTTTCTATTATTTTTAAAAAACCACCTGCAGAACTTGCAGAAAATGAGTTCCACTCAAGACGTACAAATTAGCTTGATTTAGGTATCACATGCAACACTCGAATAAACAGGAAGTTTAACCGGTGAAATCGCTGTCTCCACTAAACTTTTTTTTTGTGCGTATCGTCGATCACATTCGAATTTACTTTTTTCATGATTTATCTATAACGACTACAGAAACAGTCTTTTGCAAATGTGTTTCAAATCCCTAAATGTTTTGCACTGTTTTTCTGGGCAAAATGTTACTGGTTCTTACGACAAGACGCTACATTGTTGAGAATTTCGCCGAAAGCTCCACTAAGCGATAACGTTCGATGTTCTTATGCTGCTCTTTCTGGAATTTCACATTTTTGGCTGTATATCTCTCATCGTCATTTGGCTGTATATACTCTTTTACTGTATAAGCGCTGTGAACTGGGATGACGGCGTCATAGAAAAATTCATCGTGTGGACTACGTGGCTGCTCGCAATGTCATCACTATTTTCATTAAATCTATGTTGTCCACTATCAAAACTGATGTCATATAATCGCAAAGACCATGCCACAATTTTCCATTTTTCGCAAAAGCATAATATAAGGAAAAAAAACAATGGCACAGTTGCAAAAATAGGTAACAAATGCCTCTGAATATTCAAAAATTTCCTCTCAAAAACGCATGAAGTGTTAATGTTGCCAACGAAACAAATGCAAAATCCAAAATGAATTCCGAACTTAACTGAGTACACATCTGTTTCTCGCTACCTCGTGGCACATTTTTGTCAACTTGGACAACCGAGTACGCATGTGCTTCTGAAAATAAAACGGATGTGAAGCTGGTTTCAAAGTCTAATCCTTCTAGCCGCAACCTCAGTTTTCATTAAAATAACCGTTGTCATCTTTCAGACAGTACAAATTGTAAACCCAAAGTTCTCACAACGTCCGCATAGCCATGATTTGGATTCGAGCACATAACTGAAACGTCAAGCTAGACTACCATTATACGACTATCAGCGAAAACAAAAAAAAAATTAAAAATTATGTGTTCAAATATTACAAAGAAATCATTAAGGTGGTATGGAACATGCAGTGGCAATTTTTAAGACGACACGAAACAGTTTTCTTCACTGATTTCTTTAATCTCCCAGCAATATGAGCATTTCGAGTTAAATTTCTTTTATCATAAGTCATTGCATGCAACTGTGCACTACAGTAGCGTTCAGTCCCAACGTTGCCTTCTGATAACTTCGTAAAGGGAGTCTTCAACTGTTCGATGTGAATGCAATAGATTTCCCACATTGGCCGCACGTTGCCTTCCACCTTTATGCATAGCAATTTGTTTCGGTTCACCAGGCATAGTGGATTGCTCTTTTCTCAACGCATTCTGTTCACGTTCATCTGCTGGGCAACCATGCAATCGTATATAAGGTTCTTCTTGCTCCTGTAAATATCACGTTAAGATCGAAAATTTTCACCCTAACGATAGCATCCATGCTTTAGTAGGTATTAATCATGTGCTACAGACAAGCAACGTCAAAAGGAGATGAAGCGTAGTGGAAAAGCGCGATTTCGTGCATTTATAATTCTTCATAACTAAATCAATAAAAGAAAAAAAAACAGACAAAACTAAAACAGAATGTAGTGAAACTTATATTTGCAAAGATGAGACTTTCGAAATCGCTTAACTGAGCTGATATCTATTACCTCCACATGCAAAAAGTATCGAAATTTCAAAGATACCTTCGAGAGGTATGGTGTTGCAAGGCACTTCATAACTTCCCATTCACGTTCGAATCGTTCACGCAGCAAAAGAATTTGATTTCCACTTACTGGATAATCTGGCCTGCCCGTTCTTAAAATAACACCACATCACCGCGCGTGTTCGGTCACCCAAATAGATCGAAAACAAACTACCATCGCTGCAGTCCTTTCAGGTCATTTCTATTAGCATACTTTTACAAAGAAAACGTAAAAGTTTTACCGAAAGCAGTCTAACCAAAAATTGTTTACATTCAGCTTTGGTTAAGGTTCATGTAGATAAATTTTATTTATCTTTTTGCAACCCGAATTCATGTTGTTGTACGATTTAACGACTATATTGTGCAAGCCGTGCACATCATAGACAAGGCGAATAGTTTGATAGTAGCTGAACTACTTGTTAATAGTTAAATGTACTTAAGCTAAAAGACAAGTAATTCTAAAATATTTCCGCAGACAAAGTTTCCCTCACCAGTTAAAAAAAATCTAACCAAAAATTGTTTACATTCAGCTTTGGTTAAGGTTCATGTAGATAAATTTTATTTATCTTTTTGCAACCCGAATTCATGTTGTTGTACGATTTAACGACTATATTGTGCAAGCCGTGCACATCATAGACAAGGCGAATAGTTTGATAGTAGCTGAACTACTTGTTAATAGTTAAATGTACTTAAGCTAAAAGACAAGTAATTCTAAAATATTTCCGCCGACAAAGTTTCCCTCACCAGTTAAAAAAAAACACCTTGAAGTTAATTTTTCTTAAGCAAAAATAGCAAACAGACAAACAACATAATCTACGAGGTAAGGATCGAATAAGATAAGTGATAAGCGATATTTGATAAGTGAGCACGTAAAACAGAAACCATCTTTAAGAACTATTTTAGCTAGAAAAAATATTTTAGCTAAAGTAAGATTTACGTATAAAAAGATATTTTGCCTACTGCGCACAAAATATCACCTTCCAATTTCTAGCTCAGAAATTGACAAATTTCAAATTCTCCATTCTCTCTAAGCCATATTATATGTCCCATTTAATTCTAAACGATTTTATACACAATGCTCATATGAACTGTTGATTTGCATTTGCACTCGTCGATTTAATGAGAGAAATTTCATTTCAAATTGAACGCAATAAGATGGTGGGAAAAACTAACACAATACGTATTCTTATTGAGAAATTGTTATGGATCGCTTCACATAACAAATTAAAGTATGCCAGTTAGTTTACATCTGTTTCATCGTCATACTAAAAACTTTTATATTTTTGAGCAGAAAAAATGCAGAAAAATTGAAAGTAAAGATGAAAAACCAATCAATGAATGTCACCGCATGCATATAGACCACTTGCTTTTTCTTTTCATCAGTCATATAAATTTTATTAAAAAATGATAGAAAACAGTAAGGCAAAACGTACGCTTTTCTTTGTGCCAGTGGTGGTCCTCTATAGCCAACCTCCCATACACGACGATCCCAATGAATTTTGTTCAAATTACCACAGAGTGCTCGCGTCGTACGCATCTGCGGTTTTCCAATGATGAGTTTATATATTTAAACTATTGTGAACACGTACGTTTAAAACGCCATTAACTAAAGTTCTGGTGCAGTAGTAAAATCACTGTCGTCCATAATAACAGTCTCTGTCGAAGGTTGCGATTTCGGGAAGAAAACCTCAAAATAGAAAGGCAAACAGTTCCATTGTCCATCACTTCCCGAATCAAGGTACCACGTCGTCCCCACTGTCGCTTGGTGCAGCGATCACGCCTCACCCTCTCTGCTCGTGTTTACCCACACATAGAAGCAACAAAAGTGGGCTCTTTCGCGCATTACCATCCAGCAATGAACAGACCTCCAACTGCCTTCGGATGTCGTTAACATTTAATAATAATAGCGGCGATCAAATTAAACAAATCTCGTTTCTGGACCACAACCAAATTCATGGAAAAAACATAACGGAAATCTCATTCGTATAGATAGATGACCTAGGTCATAAAGACGGCGACAAAAATATTCGCTTGACGTATACAGCTGCACAAAAAAAAACTCTCATGCACAGCTGGATACCGACTTCTTCCTATCCTCACTACATTCACATTTTTCTTCATAAAACCCGCACTGTAACTTGAAGCTTGTTCCTCTAAAAGATTGCATGTGACCATCCATATAAACTTAACGTATCCGCTGTTTTGCTCTCTCGAAACTTCACTCCTTTCCGAAAAATCGTTCCCATAACAAACGCCTACAAAATAAAAAAAAATTTAAGGGAACAGAGCATAACGTCTAAAATGTGCTAAATTCGTTGTTTAAAAAATAACTGTATCATCGGACCCCTATACACACCTGACCCTATCGACCTCTATCACACCTGATCTCTACATATGTACATAACAAGAACATATAGATTATTACGTAATTTATCACCGTCACCTTAATTGCACAACTACAATTTGAACGCAAGAACATAGCCACAGTCACCGTAGCAATCAATGTGTTTGGTTTGAATACTTCTGGAATAAATTAATATTATGAGAACGTATAACTATGTTTCACACGGTATTTGCGCGTTCTTATCACTCTCATTCCACTCGAGAACACACCGAGAACTGCAGCACCTAGAGGCCCGTACAAAATGTTCATACCTCTCGTTGAAGGAAAGCCAAATTTATTTGCACTATTTCAAACAAAGTCTTACCTAAATCTGATGCTCGTAAATATAAGTACAGCGATCTCAACATCGGCATTCCTCGGCTACCGATGCTCTTTTCATGTACGGAAGTGAAGTAATATCTTGATATCTGTTCAAGTACGTAAGCTAACAAGGAATGGAACGAAAACCAAACAACCCGACCTCGCCGATAACATCCCTTCCATTTCGCGATCACACCTCTCCGATGTGACTCGTAGCCATAATCAGTGAATACTGGACCATCGACCAAATAGCATTCTCAAACTCATGGAAGACACCACGGAAAGGTTTATTTGCAGACAAAAAGCTCCAGTTATACAAATACCGATCAACATAAATACCAACAAATTAGCCCTCATATGGATGAGGCAACTCAGTTCCGATATGTAAAATAAGAAAAAAACATATTAGACCGCTATTACAGCAAATGGAACGTGATAAATTAAAAGGTCGAAAATTTCATAATTACAGCCAGCAGAATCCACTTTAGACGAAAAAACAAAACTACAAATGAAGACAGATGAGAGGAGGCACAAAGATGGATAATTGGAAAAAAGTATCCTCTATACTTCTACCTACCGACTTCTCCAAGTGACAAATGTAATCGCGCACACTCACAAAATAAACCTGAGAACAAGGTTGGAGCCGAAACTAATCTGCACAAACCTGGTTTATGGCACTATGTTGATTTCTCTCCATCAGTTGATAGATTTAATGATCAATTAGCTTTTACGGCAAAATTCAAGATTAAGCGAGTAGTAGCAACGAACACAAAGGGCATCGAAAGTTACTGAAGGAATTAACCGTTTCGCTGTTTTATTTTCAGGTCTCTGTGAGCACCGATACGCGCGATCGCGGTGACAGTTGCACAGCTCTCCTTGCCATAAACTATACGTCCGCCATCCTTCGCTTCTTCCGAAAACACGAGACCTACTTTGAAATCTACGAGGTAACCAGCTGAGCGCAAAGAGCATTACAGCGTGACCAGAAGCAACCGAGTAAACAGTTGCAGGAAAGATCCAGGACTTCGCTATGATGCAGCAGCCAATTATCACGTACGTAAAACATGCAGTTGCGCGTTGACGTGAACCAAAGTATGAACAAGCTATGCGAAACATGCATTGTAGCGTTAACATGCACAGCTGAGTCATCAGCAATACAGAAGATCCACGAATCCTGGTTTCTGCTGCGATGCACAAGGGAAATTCAAAGCATGGAACTTTGCGTCGAAATGCAGCATTGCGTAACCAGCTCTGTGTAACATGAAATTCTGCGCTGAGGTTCATCTGCGTATTATCGGCTGTATGAAAAACGGAATATAGCTGTACAATTCAAAACTACAGCATCAGCTGTGAGAAGGATCAAGGGCTTCGGTACCAAGGAACCATCAACTGCGTAAAACATGCAACTGTGCGTTAACATGCATCAGCGCATTAACTTCGCAATGGCTTCGTCGGCTGTAGCAAAAATGATGCAAAAGGCGATCAATGATGCCTTCGTTGCTTCGATCATTGTTCTGGTTGATGAAAGCATCGTGGAAGGGCATTTCTTTATATCTCTGGTAACACGCCACTGCCTTTGTTGATTAGCGATAACGGCGACACTGTTTTGCTACGACTGTCGCTTAGCAATAATCGCGACACTAACCATCATAGCTATTAAGCAGAGGCATTGCAGTAGCTAAGAGGTCACCGCCTCGCTTATGGGTAACGGCAACAACCGTCGTCACTGGTGTCGTGAACTGGTAACTAAACCAGATCATCATATTATTCCTACCTACAGGCAACAGATACATCACGTCACCATCGCTGCCAGCGACTGGCAACTGGTATGGAAGTCTTCATCGTTGTCGCTCACCGTCAACGGCCAAGTCACGCTGTCATTGGTGCCGCTAAATGACAATAACTGCGAAAAGAAACAACGCTAGCAAATAGCAGCTACAAGATGCACACGTTGCTCGGTAATGATGTGCGCACGAGAATGGGAGTGAGGGTATTTTGTCAAAGCTCCCCTTTTGCCGACGCCGCCGATATGGCACCACTACCTAAAAGTTGCGCTGCGCTGTACTTAATAAGACTAGCTCACGACCTCAGATGAGAACTTGCTGAAAACACGTCTTTTTTTTCTTGGGCTCAACTGGTATGCTTACGTTCTTAACATTATTTCATCATTGATTCGGTCAATATCGAAAAATGGAAAGTTCTCCTCACAAAGAAAATTTAGTGCTGGCAAGCTCCAGCATGCTGCTATCAAGCCCGCCTTTGCCGTCCATCCTTAACATCTGAATGGAGCCGAACATAACTCCATAGTTGAAAGCCAAACAATACAAGCAATCCTACATTTCAGTCAAGTCGCATTTTGAGCACGCCACTCATGCATCAGGTATTGGAGGGCAGAACTGAAAGATGTTTGACTCCTATGTTTGGCGCTTCAGACCCAAACGGTCGACTAGAAGAAGTCGATATGAAGAATAATAAAGGATGTCCTAAAATCTCCACTCGAACAGGCGGGTAATCAACGCCGCCGATATGGCACCACTACCTAAAAGTTGCGCTGCGCTGTACTTAATAAGACTAGCTCACGACCTCAGATGAGAACTTGCTGAAAACACGTCTTTTTTTTCTTGGGCTCAACTGGTATGCTTACGTTCTTAACATTATTTCATCAATGATTCGGTCAATATCGAAAAAAGGAAAGTTCTCCTCACAAAGAAAATTTAGTGCTGGCAAGCTCCAGCATGCTGCTATCAAGCCCGCCTTTGCCGTCCATCCTTAACATCTGAATGGAGCCGAACATAACTCCATAGTTGAAAGCCAAACAATACAAGCAATCCTACATTTCAGTCAAGTCGCATTTTGAGCACGCCACTCATGCATCAGGTATTGGAAGGCAGAACTGAAAGAAGATGTTTGACTCCTATGTTTGGCGCTTCAGACCCAAACGGTCGACTAGAAGAAGTCGATATGAAGAATAATAAAGGAGGTCCTAAAATCTCCACTCGAACAGGCGGGTGGGTAATCAAGAAAACTGCGAACAGATAACACTCACTACCTCCACTCAGAAACATCGCATAAGGCAAAGCGCCGCGCCACCTTATAGTCCTCTCTCTCTCTCTCTCTCCCCCCCCCCCCCCTTGGGTATGTGCCTAAACGTTATAATCGGAGCTAAAACTGTCAAGACAATTTTTCAAAAATCTTTTTCAAAAATCACATCCAAGAAAGAAATGTTATCCACTTTTTAATCATAACTGCAATCGAACTCCAGCTCCTATTTCAAACAAATTTTTGCAGCAACGAATGCAATGATATGAACTAAAGTCTATAGATTTAACTATCAAAATTGTTAGCGCTGATAAAACGTCTACGTAGCTGCAAATTCAATACCTTTCGACTGCGAAATTGTCTAGAAAAAGTGCAAACGAGTAATTAAATTACTGTTTAATGAGTGTCTTCCTATTGCAAACTGAGACCAAAAAAGTGTAAAATTGAGAACAAAAGTTGTAGTTTTAAGAGGCTGAATCCTGATTATATTCATGCAAACACAATGGCATCGCCGCCTACCATGCGCAAACGTCGCTGAGCAATTATCATAACCAAGCGGTGGATATATGAGCAAAATGAGCATTGCAACGGATCATGCGTACTGAAAAAAGAAATGAATGGAATATCGTGAACCACACTTGCGTAGCACTCGACGAAAGTCACATATATTCTATTCGGACCCTCCATGAACTGTCAGACCATTAATTTTCACGAGACTGTGCGCTAGTTTCAAAAATTCCCTCTACTCTACCCAGATGTTGAGTCTGAACGCAACGATAGTTACACATTTATGACAAACACCACTTCATGACTACCCATTTTGCACTTTGGCTCTTATAAACGACTATCGTGAAGAATGGATAAGACTCAAATGAAAGACAACATTTGATATGAATAGCGTGTTCGTTAGTCGCGCGCAGAGACGATTTAACATTTAGGCTTCAGTTATGACAAATATATTAGTAATCAATTATTACAAGAAAGTCAGATAAAAAGCAAACGTTCTCTCGCGATGATTCATTTGCACAATCGTCTTCGCTTTCATCAATGCAAATATCTGTTTCTTATCAATGCAAGAACGTGTAAAGAATTAAGCAGCAATTTTGAGCTTATATATGTAACTGGCCACTAGGATATTCAAGGATCTCGATGACTTCACACCAAAAAAACGCATCGAATTTGGACGAAACTTTCATAGAAACTTCACTATATTATGAAGTGAACAAAGTAACATGGTCAAAGTCAATTGAAAGACCAATAAAACGCCATATGCCAATTAGTTAATTCATTTCTATGAATTCTTCGGGAACAAATCCTCTCCCCCTCGACTTTTACTTTCAGTATATAACGCAGCAAATGCTTCGCGTCAATGGAAAATGAACTTGAGCATACGCAAGTTGAATTTAATGACGTGTTGGCCCTGCACTACCACTCCGCGCTGGTCTTTTTAGTTCACATATCAGCAGTCTCAGCCCCTGAGCCCAACTTGTTTTCGTCTCCTCCGTAAAAGCGTTTTGCATCTGCTCGAAAAATTGCACCGCTTCATCGTATAGACCCCGATCCAATGCTGAAAAAATGGCTTAAGTAGTAATATATTGTAATGCCAACTATGCGAGGTGGTACTGTGTGGTATATGACCTCCCTCCCCCCCCCCCCCCCCCCCCCCTTGGGTATGTGCCTAAACGTTATAATCGGAGCTAAAACTGTCAAGACAATTTTTCAAAAATCTTTTTCAAAAATCACATCCAAGAAAGAAATGTTATCCACTTTTTAATCATAACTGCAATCGAACTCCAGCTCCTATTTCAAACAAATTTTTGCAGCAACGAATGCAATGATATGAACTAAAGTCTATAGATTTAACTATCAAAATTGTTAGCGCTGATAAAACGTCTACGTAGCTGCAAATTCAATACCTTTCGACTGCGAAATTGTCTAGAAAAAGTGCAAACGAGTAATTAAATTACTGTTTAATGAGTGTCTTCCTATTGCAAACCGAGACCAAAAAAGTGTAAAATTGAGAACAAAAGTTGTAGTTTTAAGAGGCTGAATCCTGATTATATTCATGCAAACACAATGGCATCGCCGCCTACCATGCGCAAACGTCGCTGAGCAATTATCATAACCAAGCGGTGGATATATGAGCAAAATGAGCATTGCAACGGATCATGCGTACTGAAAAAAGAAATGAATGGAATATCGTGAACCACACTTGCGTAGCACTCGACGAAAGTCACATATATTCTATTCGGACCCTCCATGAACTGTCAGACCATTAATTTTCACGAGACTGTGCGCTAGTTTCAAAAATTCCCTCTACTCTACCCAGATGTTGAGTCTGAACGCAACGATAGTTACACATTTATGACAAACACCACTTCATGACTACCCATTTTGCACTTTGGCTCTTATAAACGACTATCGTGAAGAATGGATAAGACTCAAATGAAAGACAACATTTGATATGAATAGCGTGTTCGTTAGTCGCGCGCAGAGACGATTTAACATTTAGGCTTCAGTTATGACAAATATATTAGTAATCAATTATTACAAGAAAGTCAGATAAAAAGCAAACGTTCTCTCGCGATGATTCATTTGCACAATCGTCTTCGCTTTCATCAATGCAAATATCTGTTTCTTATCAATGCAAGAACGTGTAAAGAATTAAGCAGCAATTTTGAGCTTATATATGTAACTGGCCACTAGGATATTCAAGGATCTCGATGACTTCACACCAAAAAAAACGCATCGAATTTGGACGAAACTTTCATAGAAACTTCACTATATTATGAAGTGAACAAAGTAACATGGTCAAAGTCAATTGAAAGACCAATAAAACGCCATATGCCAATTAGTTAATTCATTTCTATGAATTCTTCGGGAACAAATCCTCTCCCCCTCGACTTTTACTTTCAGTATATAACGCAGCAAATGCTTCGCGTCAATGGAAAATGAACTTGAGCATACGCAAGTTGAATTTAATGACGTGTTGGCCCTGCACTACCACTCCGCGCTGGTCTTTTTAGTTCACATATCAGCAGTCTCAGCCCCTGAGCCCAACTTGTTTTCGTCTCCTCCGTAAAAGCGTTTTGCATCTGCTCGAAAAATTGCACCGCTTCATCGTATAGACCCCGATCCAATGCTGAAAAAAATGGCTTAAGTAGTAATATATTGTAATGCCAACTATGCGAGGTGGTACTGTGTGGTATATGACGACACGCTCTTCACCATTATCACTCTACCTCCCCAACAAAAAAAGTTCGCTAAGCGTATGCGAGGAAAGAACGAATCAAATCATGGGAAAAACGGTAGACCGCCAACATTTGCTGACCCGCACAAACATCTTTGTCGTCTTTCCGCTTTCGAGACCTGATTGGGAAAAGTTTCTGGATGCATCGAGTTCACGATTTTTTCTATTTTTTTCAGAGCATGCACTGATCGAAACGGACAGACGTGTACTTTACAATCTGCCACTAAATTCAAAATATGCTTGCGCAGAGGGCTATTTTTATTGAGGAAACGCATTAGCAAATAGGAAAGCCAGGAGGAAAGACGGTCGTTCACCATATTCAGGTTTCAAATAAAATATACAGAAGAGTACACCCATCTACGACCCAGAAAGTTTACGACGATTGCATGGGGTATAAGTCAGAAACAGCAAAACCAAAAACAACACGTGCAACAATCACTGACCATCAACGACAAAATTCAATTTCTTCAGCAGCCCCTCAGAAACGGCGTTTGCAGAAACAAGATCGTCAAACTGTGCGATTCGTAGCTGAATGCCATCTCTCGTAACACCCTAAAACACAACTGCTAAACATAGGTGCATTTACGACTAAGACTTCTGATTTAATAAGACGGCATTTTGTCCCAGAAATTTCAAATGTTCATCCTCTCTCTTTGTACGACTAGGTGACATATGAGCAATGATCGTTTAGTCGTTTCTTGGCAAAAATGTTTTTCGACCCCAATCCAGTGAACACAAATTTATTCATTTGACATCATAACAAGGCCGTTCAGAAGAGCAAAAAAAGGGGAGGGTTGTATAATTAACCTAAACTTACTCCGCGTATAACCAACAAGTGAAATCAAGAAATATGCCAGATTCAGAGCTATAAAAAACATAAATAAGTCACTTTAAAAAGTTAAAGCGACTCGTTTTAACGCCCTAAGAAGTCCTGTGTGCATTTGATCGTTCTGAGCTTGTAACTTTCAGCGATCAGTCCTTGGCAACCTAAAAAGAACTTCTGGCATTTGCCGGACCCCACTCGTATAAATTTCCTATACATCACGCATAAACTTCGTTCTCCTCCCCTTCCTCCAACTTCCGGGCCTTGCTGCAATCAGCTGTATCAGTGTGGCATTAACATCGAATTAATCGTTTCGTTCAGAAGAGCAAAAAAAGGGGAGGGTTGTATAATTAACCTAAACTTACTCCGCGTATAACCAACAAGTGAAATCAAGAAATATGCCAGATTCAGAGCTATAAAAAACATAAATAAGTCACTTTAAAAAGTTAAAGCGACTCGTTTTAACGCCCTAAGAAGTCCTGTGTGCATTTGATCGTTCTGAGCTTGTAACTTTCAGCGATCAGTCCTTGGCAACCTAAAAAGAACTTCTGGCATTTGCCGGACCCCACTCGTATAAATTTCCTATACATCACGCATAAACTTCGTTCCCCTCCCCTTCCTCCAACTTCCGGGCCTTGGTGCAACCTTATGTTTCAGCTGTATCAGTGTGGCATTAACATCGAATTAATCGTTTCTTTCTGTTTTCAACCCGAGGAGATTGCGACCTAAGCCTAACCTCATACAGCAACTTTCAACTCTTCAGTTCCCAACTAAGAACTAGGTAAGGTGATGGCGGAGGAAAAAGAGGAGCGTAGGAGAGATAAACTCATTGGGAAAAGTTTCTGGATGCATCGAGTTCACGATTTTTTCTATTTTTTTCAGAGCATGCACTGATCGAAACGGACAGACGTGTACTTTACAATCTGCCACTAAATTCAAAATATGCTTGCGCAGAGGGCTATTTTTATTGAGGAAACGCATTAGCAAATAGGAAAGCCAGGAGGAAAGACGGTCGTTCACCATATTCAGGTTTCAAATAAAATATACAGAAGAGTACACCCATCTACGACCCAGAAAGTTTACGACGATTGCATGGGGTATAAGTCAGAAACAGCAAAACCAAAAACAACACGTGCAACAATCACTGACCATCAACGACAAAATTCAATTTCTTCAGCAGCCCCTCAGAAACGGCGTTTGCAGAAACAAGATCGTCAAACTGTGCGATTCGTAGCTGAATGCCATCTCTCGTAACACCCTAAAACACAACTGCTAAACATAGGTGCATTTACGACTAAGACTTCTGATTTAATAAGACGGCATTTTGTCCCAGAAATTTCAAATGTTCATCCTCTCTCTTTGTACGACTAGGTGACATATGAGCAATGATCGTTTAGTCGTTTCTTGGCAAAAATGTTTTTCGACCCCAATCCAGTGAACACAAATTTATTCATTTGACATCATAACAAGGCCGTTCAGAAGAGCAAAAAAAGGGGAGGGTTGTATAATTAACCTAAACTTACTCCGCGTATAACCAACAAGTGAAATCAAGAAATATGCCAGATTCAGAGCTATAAAAAACATAAATAAGTCACTTTAAAAAGTTAAAGCGACTCGTTTTAACGCCCTAAGAAGTCCTGTGTGCATTTGATCGTTCTGAGCTTGTAACTTTCAGCGATCAGTCCTTGGCAACCTAAAAAGAACTTCTGGCATTTGCCGGACCCCACTCGTATAAATTTCCTATACATCACGCATAAACTTCGTTCTCCTCCCCTTCCTCCAACTTCCGGGCCTTGCTGCAATCAGCTGTATCAGTGTGGCATTAACATCGAATTAATCGTTTCTTTCCGTTTTCAATCTTCTGAATTTTTATTGCAGTTTTCCCGAGGAGATTGCGACCTAAGCCTAACCTCATACAGCAACTTTCAACTCTTCAGTTCCCAACTAAGAACTAGGTAAGGTGATGGCGGAGGAAAAAGAGGAGCGTAGGAGAGATAAACTCATGTATGCTACATACGCGCAACAGAACACCTCATTACGCACCAGTGAAACCAGCATCCTCTGCTGAACAAGACAAATCTATCCCACACTAACTGAAATCATCTGCTGCCAAAAAAAGGGATAAACTGGCAATAGCAATTCCATCGACCGGAAGAAAATCGCTAACATACGTCGTGAAATTCCCTCCCCCCCTTTTCCCCTCGTCTATCTGTGCACGTGTTTACGCGTGCGCCTGCTCTGCACGCCTTGTTTCTATCGTAATAAATTACTGCCGTTTCGTGGCAAAATCGCTTATGGGAATTCTGTAAAATCAATCCGGAACACGCTAAAGGGCAGTTGAGGCTTTCAGCTATTTTCGGTTAGAAAACTTTCGAGTTCTGGGAGAGTAAATGAACGGTTGTTAGATTCGTCCAGAACTTCAGAACCCTTTCTAGTATAAATTCCTGAAGGGGCAACACGAGCCCGCTATAGCGATTCGCAGCCATCGCCCCTCATAAACAACTGTGAGTGCGTGTCAACAGACACGCATAGTATGCATGCGCTTTGATGACTCCATTCATCAAACCAACCGGTGAGGTAATCTGATCGCAAAACAGCGAAAGTTCGCATTCCAAATGACATCCTCATTTTCAAACCATTTTTCCGACTGCGAGGGAAATTATATTCCTCCGGGAGGGGGAGAGAGAGAGAGGCGGATGAGAAAAAATATCACGCATGCACGATCTGTACGAACTGCATGTTCCAAAATTTGTACGAGTGACCCGGTCAAAAAGAGATCTGAATTTTCGTCGTCTGCGAGCAGTTTATGAAACCGGTTGGCTTAACAGATGAATTGCTAACGAGTATCGTGCAAGCCCCGCTGCACACATTTTCACTTGTTTCACAAATCGACTGGTGGAAAATATGGCCTGACAGCCGCAAAATGGAGAGAAGAATTTCTCCAATCATTTCCAGGGTGAAACTCGTCCGGCGCTTGATAAATCGCATTGAAATTGGGTAGAAATCGAGCAGAGCAAGGAACCCTAAGATGCATGAGATACCCATCAAATTTCACGACTGCAGCTCTAGCGTTCATTGAGTTGAAAGTGCCGTACAGACAGAAAGACATACACAGTCACTGTATCGCCATAAAGCGCCTTGCACATGCAAATTTGCCATAAACCAAGAAAGAATGCTTTGAGGGAAGCATTTGAGGAAGACTGACTGCATGAAAAAATGGATGAATTAACCGCAAGCTCATTTGCGGGATGAAAATATGCTTGAATTACAAGATTTTTGCCGTCGTATGACACTGGGCATCTTCACCTAGGAAGTTGCGCATGAACTACGATTCCCCTCGCCCTCTCCTTCTCCCTCCTACTCTTCCGACCTCATACGTGCAATTATGATTCACTACTACTGACCATCAATTATGCAAACTAATATGCCATTCGCGTTCTGTGTAAAAGAGGTTTTAAGAAAACGTCCAAATATATTTGAAAATTCAACTTTACAACTAGAGCTATTATCCAAGGAAACGGTCTCATTGTAACATGAAACATACTTCGTTTCAGAAAAATCTAAGAAAAAACCTTTACTCTTCTCATCTTAACATCGACGAACTAAAAAAAACAACAACGATCGGCTATCGGCTTGGTCGTCAATTAGAACTTTGAAGAAGACAAGCGTTAAGGTCCACTCGCCTCTTCCCGTCGACCCCGTCCTCTCACAATCCTACCCCACCATCTCACAATCCAACTACCCCACAACAACATCAACATCTTTTGCAAAAATGCATTAAAAACTAACTGGAGGCAGCCTAAGGGTGGCTTTAGTAATAAACTGAACCAGCTGCATTCCGCTTAGCGAGACGTCCCCAGCCGCTTTCATCGGGGCCACATAATTGGCTGGATCGGGAGAAGTGGCTGGTCTCTGGTTAATTTCGCCTATTGCCTGAAATAGACAAAATTTTTGACTGCTCGCATGAAATTTTTGGGTCCAGAATTTCTGAATGTTACAAACATTGAAAAAGTTCGCATCCAGGCCTGTATGAAGCAAGGATCAAATTGTCTTAAGAAAGAATACTTACTAGATTACCTTGTTGGTACTTTCTGAGATAATAAAGTATAGCGTATAAAAAAGAAAAAAATCACGCCGAATAGGGAAGCAGCAAATGAAAAATTAATGCAATTTGAGCAAAAATTTTTTGGAATCATATCGGCACATGGTAAAAAGAAACAGGGAGGAAATATGTATTCATCCTTTGTACTGCCTTGTTGGATTTCGCCCAAACAAGACGAGTATTTAAAGCCAGTACCTCAAACTGCATTCTGCGGCCTTCCAGCTTAAAAGCATATTAAAATAAGTATCTTGGAAAAACAACAAAATTTTAAGTATATGAAAACAAAAACAAAAATTATTGGGGCACTGACGATGGACACAAGATGGTTGACATGATGCTGATCTGACTGCTTGCACAAATCTCCAACAACGCATTCAATTCCCCTCGACCCGCGCGGAGTACAGGCTGATCGATTTCCACAATCACGCAACTTTCTGCCACAGGCAAGTGTCTATAATTTGTTCCATGTGGACATACATGCGCACAGCCAAGACGTCATCGAAATGTGCCACGCGAATGGAAAACTGACAAGGCTTGTAAAAAACCAAATACACTCATGAGAAATCTTGCAAATTATAAGCTGCAACCTACATTTGGAGGCGTATAAATCAAAGCACTTGGGTTGGATTCGATCGGTGGCCCTGGAATCGGCGGAGTGAAACTTGGCGCTGGAACAGCAGAGGCATGAGAAAGCTGAAAAAAAAATAATAAAACGTTCGTCAGCCATAAGTTATACAGGTTGTTTTCCGCAGCTCCGGAAACTGCTTAAATGATTCTCTTCCAAAGCTCTGGAACAAAGTTCTCAATTCGAATCTTTCAGTAAGTTTATAGAACCATTTGCAGACTTTTCATTTCGAACCTTAACTTCAAAATACGAACATTCAAACTTAGGTTGTAACTGACCCGTCCCTCTCACAAAAAAGAAATTACTATTTAAAAGCAAGAAGAAAAAGCACTGAGAAAGAAAGAAAGCGACGGCCTCAAGGTGGTGTCACATCCAAATCCGGAAAATAGGCAGAGGGGGCGGGAGATGGAAGGCTGGATCATCTACGACGCAAAACAGAAAAAGGCTCACCTGTGGACTGGCACTTTCACTTGTGAAATTCTGCTGAAATGGAATACCACAAGGAGGTCCGCCAGCCGGTATGCCTTCTTTTGCCATAGGTGGGTGAATGCGCGCGAAGTCGAATGGTTCTTGATGGTCGGCTGAAAAGAAAAAACAAGCTATCATAATGCGCATTTCACTAAATGCACAACCTTCAGGGTTGAGGGAAGATGCTGCACGACAAAACCATATGGTCAAGGGAGGGGGCCGAGTTTAAATGACGGGTCTCCAAGTTGATGTATAAGCAGAACATCAGTGACTACGGATTTCAGAACCCCCTACCTTCATGCCCGTCCACACTAAACTGTTAGCAGTTCCAAATTCCCAATTCGTTAACAACGCAGCACTCGATTCATCTTCACATGCCAGCTGGTACTAGACGTAAAAGACACAACAAACTGTACTGCTTCTGCTAAACAGAACAAAGGATGAAAAGTCTAAAAGCACAATGCATAAATCAATAATGATTTAGCTGCGGTGTAGCTCGTCCACGAGCGCAACCATGTGTCAATATTTCACTTGCCTCTTTTCCTCCTCCTCCTCCT
>JPKZ01000075.1:19828-32696 GCA_000803305.1 Toxocara canis | reverse complement strand
CAACACACACACACACACACACACACACACACACACACACACACACACACACACACACACACACACACACACACACACACACACACACACACACACACACACACACACACACACACACACACACACACACACACACACACACACACACACACACACACACACACACACACACACACACACACACACACACACACACACACACACACACACACACACACACACACACACACACACACACACACACACACACACACACACACACACACACACACACACACACACACACACACACACACACACACACACACACACACACACACACACACACACACACACACACACACACACACACACACACACACACACACACACACACACACACACACACACACACACACACACACACACACACACACACACACACACACACACACACACACACACACACACACACACACACACACACACACACACACACACACACACACACACACACACACACACACACACACACACACACACACACACACCCCCACACACACACACACACACACACACACACACACACGCACGCAGGGAGAGAGAGGGAGAGAGAGAAAGAAAGAAAGAGAGAGTTCCTATGAATATGGGCGGACATCCTCAAGCTCAGGCCGAATTTTGCGCTGAGGAATTCAGCCGTAAACTGTTTTCCTGGCTTTCTGGTTGCCTACAGAACGTTTGGCACCGTCAATGCAGTGTACGAGCTATGCAGCTGTCTTTTCGGAAATTGTGCATCATTTCCGTCATTCTGTCTTTGCTCGAAATCATCAATTTTCTCCTCATCACACTTAAACTTGTCACCATCTGAGGTGGTGGATTCACTATGATCTTCGTCACTTAAGCTGATTACTGCCATTACCTCTTCGCCGTCCGTTTTTTCTCTCTCAGCGTGCAACACCTCGTATCCCTTCTTAAATTCACGCATCACATTTGCGTCTGAATCGCTTGCCACTCTATACATCGACGGATTCTCGACGCCTGCGCTGTTCGAGATTTTCAAATAGGTGTGATCAAACGTCTACGCATCGTCATTTTCCGTTCAGTTTCTTCAAACGCAGCAATGTATTTTTGAGAGATCTATCCCTAAAATAGCGGACCGCTGCCGCAATAAACGAATCGTTGATACTTATTCCGTTGCAAATAACGATAGTGACCGACGCTCCAACCGACGATCCAACCGACTCTCTCATATCTGCCAGAATCTCGTCCTTGATTTTCATCAATGGCCCCTCTAAAAGAAAGGAAAGAACTTCTTAAGAATTTGGCGAAGATATTGGCAAGTATTCGGTACATCTGAATACTCGCCAAACTGGTGGCCAAAGAAGGAACTCTAAAACGCATTCGATGACATTAACAGTTTTGGAAAACCATGATGCAGCGTTTGTTTTTTCTGCGCTCTCCTCAGCTCTCCTACCCGGCTTCGTCCACAACCGTTCATGCGTTGTTGGCGGTACACTTAGCTTCATCGGGTGTTTGCGATGGCCAAATGTTTGCGTCGGCTGTGTATTTTCATATTTCATTAGTACTTCCAGATGATTTACAGCACTCCTCGTGCTCAATCCCAGCAGTTCACTCCCGTCACATCTTGGACACTCGTAGCCTCCTTCAGTCAAAAACATTGACTTTGCATCACTGAACCATACTTTGCGCAGTAACAGCGAAGAGAGAGTTCTACGCTAGCGATGCTTATTCACGAAAACATTTCTAATAGAGATATCGCACTCGTATTATAAAACAATGCATGAGAGGCTAGAAACCCCGGTGAGGCAATTTCATGAGCTATAAGGATCATCATTAGCTAAACATCTTTAGCTAACATCATACAAAGCACAAACGTATGGGAGAGTTGGTTCTTGGTGAGCGAGTAAGAATGCACAGGTAATATTTACTTATTGCGTTTCATTATCAGCTTCCTCGCACACGATTTGCTATACGCTTACTCAATACCTGTGTGCATATACGCAGTGGCTAGTTGATAGAGTTGAAAGAGTTGCTTCTGTTTAAAAGAAGCAACCCTTTCAACTCTATCAACCGTTCAACTCTTCAAAAAAATCATAATAGCCGTTTAAGGCAATTATGATCTTTTGAAATATAAGATAATAGCACAGAACCTTAATAATTTAAAAGAAATGATCAAAAATTTTAAAAAAACAAGTTTTGTACTGGAGAGGTGGAGAAGCCCTGTGGAATTGTAGCGAGGAATCTGAAAACGGGCGAAGGGATGCGAGTGATGGAGAAATTCTGAGAACAAGTTTCCCCATTCCAGCTTTCATGCGAACTCCATTCGTACTAATCTTTTGAGGTATCACATCATTTCTTGGAATTTGCACTTTAGACCTTACCTGAATACCCATCTTTTCAAAACATATTCTTTTTAAACAAACTGAAATAATGACGTGGTGGGAGGGAACGTTCAGAGGACTTCGAGCGTGCACTAGTCCGTTCGACTAACAATCTATGAGAAAAAACTCGTAAAAACTCGTCTTCTTAATCACTAATTTAATAGCTTTATTAAAAAATCTTAATTCATAAGAGTACCATAAAACGTCTGCCAACTTCAGAATAAACATTCTTGAAGTAGACAGAAACCATATTCACTCAACAAAAGTAGAAAAAGAATGAAGTTTGCGAGTTTGGGGAAGTAATAAGGAAATCCAAATTCAAAACAGTCGAACATCAATGTTACACGTCAGTGTTATCGTTATGGCTTTTGTGCAGGAAACAGGCTACTAGGAGCCATTAATATTTTCGTCTATGCGAACTATAGTTAGTTGTAAAAAGAAACCAGCGTCATCCGAACTCTCAAACGGTTTCAATTTTTCAATTTGTCGTAAGCAAGCAAAAAGTCAAAACAACGAAGACAGTGCGGCGCTAAAGCCGAAAAGATGACGAGTATTGAGAGCATTTGAATTGGTTGACGAGTTGTTGAGTGTATAGGCTAGTGAACAAATGTATACTTGTTCGCTGTGGGCAGTGGTGCAGTAATGTATAGCCGTCACCTAGGTTACAATGTGTACGTGTATAGCTGTATGGTGATTGTGTGCCGTTGGTCGACAGCTAGGTGAAAATCGAAACACATATTGCTGCCTGCTAACAAAAGGGAAAAAGAAACAGCTAGTTATTTGGCATCATTAAAACTTCTGTTACCCATACACTATTACGTCTGACGTTGTTCACAGGTAATTGATCATTAATTTTCTGATATTGCAATGAGTACTGTGTGATATCTGACAAATATGCAAATAACTATGCAAATTGTGTACCGTCTTCTAATAACGTAAAATCCTTTTACTAATTTGTTACCGTAAAGATAAAAACAAAACATGTTATTGATTGCGTTAAAAATAGTATTCGCGATATTGTTATTGACGAGTTCGTGAATGCGGAAATTATCTGCAGAATACTTCACAACTGTTTTCAAAAATGACAATAGCAATAACTCTTACGGATATTCTGATTGATGTTGCCATCGCTGTTAAGATTATCAGATCTCTTAATGATTAGATATGTTCCACTCCTGATGGTATGCTTTCGTTTGCCTTCGGTATGCAACGTCATGGAGGTGGTGATCGTTCGAGTTGATCATTTTATCCGAAACAATATATACAGCTTGAGGCAGTTTTGTTTCATAAAGGGAAAATCAACAGTTTCCCTGTTGTTGGGCTTCTGCAATGAACAAACAGGTTTTGATACTGATGGTCGAACTCAGTCTGACGTTGTTGTATATCGATTACGCTAAGACATTCAATATTGTGAGCAGCGAAAAACTTCATAAAACGGTTTATTGGAAAAGGGTCTAAACCAGATTAGTTGTTTCCGTAGTGGTAGAGAAATTCGAGTTAAAGACAGCGACTCATTCTCCGAATCAGATGACATCATCAGTGGGGTTCGGCAAGATAGCGTACTGGGCCCCATGTGATTCTTTGTGCATGTGAACCAGATTATTTCGGCAAAGTGTTTGCGAATAAAGGCTCAGCGATTGAATCCGAACACACCAATATAGCGGAGGTGACCTTCAACTTGTAAGCGTTTGGTGAATCATTTTTGAAGCTCCATAGATAGTTTCGTAAAATTCCTCTTTCAAGTATCGTCTAAACATTTCATATTCTTTGTTTGATTTCGCATTCGAACAGGAATCTGTGTTTGTAGGGTAGTCTCCACAATGAGAGGAAACGAACAGCAAGATGTAAAACAAATAACAGCGTGCTCAACGAATCGCCAGCAGCCTGATCACCAGGCGTTTCGAAAGCGGTCACAACAATTATGCGTAGGCATCGTTGTCAATCGCATCGATACGAGAATCTATGAAATTACAGCTGCCTTTGTATCTTTATGTCTTTGTAACAGTTTGTTCATATGTGCGCTCTTTACCGCTTAGCTTGAAGAATGCCGCTAAGAAAACATATTAAAGATAGCATCGAATTTTTGAAATGAGTCCCGAATATATTGCCTTAACGGTTAGAACAGGTGAGTTGAATAAAGCATAGTGACGAAACGATCGAAATGCAGCTTCGGAACGAGTATCAAACGATAACAGAGGTCTGTTTAAAGTGCACTAAGTTGCGACTACAAACGATGTTGCTGAAAACATGAACTGTTTTGTGTTGAGTGAATTAATATGACCAATTAAGTTAAATAAAAAGAACAGTTCATGTTCTTAAACATCTGAAACGTCAGAGGCATATTTAGCAAACATAGTAATCTCCTTATTAATAACCTCTCACAACAGAGATCTTAGCTGAGCGGTGCAAAACGAGAGGAAAGTAAATGAATTTTTGAAGAAAAATTCTTGGAAGAATTTTGGAAGGAAGAAAAAGAAGAAAAAAAAGGAAAAAAAATTAATTCTTTCTGCCTACGAACCAATCTTATTAAATCGTCAAAATTTACACAATGAAGGCAATTCTTCTACATTTGCAAAATTCTTGCCGATCCAACAACCATAATATTTTAGACATGAGTAAAACGTTTTTCGCATGAAGAAAAGAGTACTAGTTCGTGATATGGAGAAAGAAAAGACTGAAAAAAGAGAAAAAAAATGCGACGAAATATTTAAAAGCTGAGTTCATATGCTAGTTGCTAAAGCAACTTAGGCAGTACTACGCTATTAGTAAGATGAATATTAAGCACAAATGATGCCGATGAAGGAAGTTGACGAAAAGAACGACAAGCATTTAGAATGCACCCATCACTACTCATGCAAATGTACAGCGCAAAGAATTGTTAAAGACCTATGTTCTGCGTGTAGTTGAAGTAAAGCGTATTGAAAAGTAGCTATGACAAGTTCAATTGGGCGATATGGTGTATGTGAAAGGGCAATGCTCACTGCCCTTTCCGGTATTGTATGAGTTAGTAGAATTTATAGAATGATCCTTCTTACCTGTGAACGCAATCGTTTATTTCAGCGCTTCAACGACCAATTGTTTATTGTTTATTGTTCACTTTCTCATCCGTCACGATAGGAATGGTATACCTCTAACACGCTTACTAAATTCATTTGTGATAACATGAGTGAGTGGTCGAAACATAACAAAGATGACGCAAGAAAGAGACAAATATGATCAAGCGCAGTGGCAAGTCTGCGGCACAAACAATAGAAACGAATCATCAGGTGCGGTTTAAGTAAGTTGTGATTAGGCCGGAGCGCGAAGTCCACTTGTAAGTTTTGCCCCTCTTAAACAATCTTTTGCGGATGTGGTCTTTGGGAAGCAGATTGCATACTTTCGTATAGGAAGGCTTTCGTGTCGTTTTAAAGCGATTTGAAATAAAATCCCTTTTCATAAAGCGGATTTTCCTTTTTTTTTGAGGTTTGTAGGGTAGTCTCCACAATGAGAGGAAACGAACAGCAAGATGTAAAACAAATAACAGCGTGCTCAACGAATCGCCAGCAGCCTGATCACCAGGCGTTTCGAAAGCGGTCACAACAATTATGCGTAGGCATCGTTGTCAATCGCATCGATACGAGAATCTATGAAATTACAGCTGCCTTTGTATCTTTATGTCTTTGTAACAGTTTGTTCATATGTGCGCTCTTTACCGCTTAGCTTGAAGAATGCCGCTAAGAAAACATATTAAAGATAGCATCGAATTTTTGAAATGAGTCCCGAATATATTGCCTTAACGGTTAGAACAGGTGAGTTGAATAAAGCATAGTGACGAAACGATCGAAATGCAGCTTCGGAACGAGTATCAAACGATAACAGAGGTCTGTTTAAAGTGCACTAAGTTGCGACTACAAACGATGTTGCTGAAAACATGAACTGTTTTGTGTTGAGTGAATTAATATGACCAATTAAGTTAAATAAAAAGAACAGCTCATGTTCTTAAACATCTGAAACGTCAGAGGCATATTTAGCAAACATAGTAATCTCCTTATTAATAACCTCTTACAACAGAGATCTTATCTGAGCGGTGCAAAGCGAGAGGAAAGTAAATGAATTTTTGAAGAAAAATTCTTGGAAGAATTTTGGAAGGAAGAAAAAGAAGAAAAAAAAGGAAAAAAAATTAATTCTTTCTGCCTACGAACCAATCTTATTAAATCGTCAAAATTTACACAATGAAGGCAATTCTTCTACATTTGCAAAATTCTTGCCGATCCAACAACCATAATATTTTAGACATGAGTAAAACGTTTTTCGCATGAAGAAAAGAGTACTAGTTCGTGACATGGAGAAAGAAAAGACTGAAAAAAGAGAAAAAAAATGCGACGAAATATTTAAAAGCTGAGTTCATATGCTAGTTGCTAAAGCAACTTAGGCAGTACTACGCTATTAGTAAGATGAATATTAAGCATAAATGATGCCGATGAAGGAAGTTGACGAAAAGAACGACAAGCATTTAGAATGCACCCATCACTACTCATGCAAATGTACAGCGCAAAGAATTGTTAAAGACCTATGTTCTGCGTGTAGTTGAAGTAAAGCGTATTGAAAAGTAGCTATGACAAGTTCAATTGGGCGATATGGTGTATGTGAAAGGGCAATGCTCACTGCCCTTTCCGGTATTGTATGAGTTAGTAGAATTTATAGAATGATCCTTCTTACCTGTGAACGCAATCGTTTATTTCAGCGCTTCAACGACCAATTGTTTATTGTTTATTGTTCACTTTCTCATCCGTCACGATAGGAATGGTATACCTCTAACACGCTTACTAAATTCATTTGTGATAACATGAGTGAGTGGTCGAAACATAACAAAGATGACGCAAGAAAGAGACAAATATGATCAAGCGCAGTGGCAAGTCTGCGGCACAAACAATAGAAACGAATCATCAGGTGCGGTTTAAGTAAGTTGTGATTAGGCCGGAGCGCGAAGTCCACTTGTAAGTTTTGCCCCTCTTAAACAATCTTTTTGTGGTCTGGTCTTTGGGAAGCAGATTGCATACTTTCGTATAGGAAGGCTTTCGTGTCGTTTTAAAGCGATTTGAAATAAAATCCCTTAAAGCGGATCGGATTTTCCTTTTTTTTTGAGGGAGGGGGGGGGGGGGGGGGGAGGGGAACGTCACAACCGTACGTGTTCTTGTGCTCTTATATCCCAGCCTGTCCATCCGGTAATTTCACGAGAACCGCTCGGGTTACAGTCACGACATTTGGTGGATATTGTTGATATTTTGATTCACATCTCTTATACTCAACAACGTCTGGGGAAGTTGCGTGTAATTTAAACTACCCAAAAATTTACATAAATTTTTGGAGCGGTCAACTCGCACATAAACGAATCTTTCGTAGCGATCTTTCACGAGCAGCCAACAGCACAATTCGGTCGGTTGAAGTTGGACTTTCATTATGTGCAAGCAATTCACATATAGATAGATAGATTCCCTACGTTTAAATTTCATTTAAAAGTTCAACAAACTGGCGGTAGAATCTTTTTGGCGGACAAAGTTTTCATGATGATAAATATCGTTGATTCGACAGTTTGGCATCATATGGCAAAACTTGGAAAGTGTGGAAGGGTTTATTTTCTTTCTTCTGTGGCCCATTTAAATTGCTTTTAAATTCGAATATAGGCACTATCTGCTATGAAACTCATGCTTGTTGTGCAAATTTTTTTTCTTTCGAAAAGATATGTGAAGCTTGAACAAATGTACTAGATGGAAAAAAATAATTTGTCTTGAAAAAATATAAAATCAAAATTTCGCTTCTCGTTAATGTACTCATTGCTCGCTTTTTCTGTGATTTAATATGGTCCGTTCTCCAGAATCGCAGTCGTCAACTTGATCAGTCAAATGATCGGAATCATGAAAAATTTGTTTATTATCATTATCTTATCATCAGAACATGCAAAGAGAGCAACAACAGAGATCATAAAAGAATAAAATCACAGTAAATACGGATACTTTTCCATTTATTTTGACAGTGATCTCGTAAATGTCGGATTGATCGAAAAGGAAATGTCTTTGAAATGTGGCTGGAGGAAGGGGAGAGAGGAGGAAAAAAAGGAGGAATACCAGAAAGCTCAATGATTGCCAGGATGAAAAAACTCATGTATATGTGTGCCAATGACACAGTTATTGTTCGTGATGCTTCATTCCAAATATATCCAGATCCATACTAAACATAATTGTCTCGATTGTTCCTAAGCGCTACTCTTGCTGATTATGTACGAAAAGCTGGCTGTCCGTAGACTAAATATTTTTGCCAAGTTGCCTATAAACAGTTTTGAGGTCATTAAGGGTGTTATGCGCTTATCGTAAAAATAAATAAACCACTTCAATTCACTTCGACTATTTATTATTCATACTTCTGATGTGAACCACCTAAGCCTGTCGTAAACCAAAATGTGGTAAGCTATCAAAATATAAAGAGTAACTTACCTATGGACGCAAAAATACTTAGGTGCAGCCGGGAGGATACCTACCCAAAGAAATAAGGTGATCTGCTCATACTTATAAAGTAATCATCCATAAAAGCATAAAACCGTGAAATAACCTGCTCGTTGCCGTAAATTAATTTTCCTGCATTCGTAAGGAAGCTTACCTATAGAAGTATAGCAGCTTAGATACAGTCATACAGTAATTCACAAGTAATTATACATTAACTTACCTACAGCCACCTTGTTTGCAACCAGCAAGCTCGGCTCATAGAAACGTATTAGTTTATACATAACATAAGCAAATATAAGATAATATAATACGCAGATGTTTTTCAATGAGCATTTTACGGTGGTTCACTTGTTCTATCCCCTACCATTTACACATGTTGCTGCAAAGTTGACCATTCGATCATTGAACTTTAAGAAGAACGGAATACCTCGAATTCTTGCACTTCTTGTAGTGATCTTCCTCGCTCTCTCCACTACCCTTTCCTCTCCCTCCCCCTCTTCCTCCACCCTCATTCCCCGGCGAAACAGAAGAAACCAATAAAATTGTCTATTCAGGTTGTAATATGGCCAATACATATAGATTAGAGCAAATATCGCACTGTGAGCGCTACTGAGCAACCGCGTTTCTTGTTCGTTTTTTATACGTTGCTTTTAACTGCTTCTTTGTTTAATGTAGAGAAAGCTTCATTCGTTGCCCATTTCTTCGGCTTCCCATAAAATAAATACCTTAAAAACAAACAAGCAAAAGCTCATGACTCCAGAAACCGATAGGCAGGCCACATATGAATATGCAGTAGATGAAGATGCCCAGCTCACAAGTTTCTAACAATGAGTAAGGCCTTGCCTTGTTTCCATCATCATTTTCCTCTCAGATGGCTCCATTTTCAAATATTTGCGACTGCTACATACTAGCAATAAGACGCTGTAATCGAACAAATTTTGCACCAGCACTATCAAAACCGAGTTCGAGTTGATGTTAACGCAGTCACTTTGTTCATAAAAATATAAGTAACGAAAACCGAGGACATGGTGTTTATACACATATAAACATATGTATATATATATATACATATTATCTAAGAAATCAGTTCTATTCACATGCTACATGTATACATACATTTTCTAGCAGATATGTGAAACGTGGAATCCACGGCACGGCAGGTGCATTTGGTGAAGTTCGATGCCCATACTGACAACTGTTATCAACTCCTATAACATCTTTTACTTCAACAGTACTCTAAATTGTAAGGGACCCCTTCTCTATCAAGCTTTCATCGTGCGTTTCGACAAATTTTCGTTTGCAAAGCGCATTATGGTGCCGTTATGTCTGTGCATACTTGCATGTGCGTTTGTGTTCGACTAAGTAGCATCAACTCGGAGTTGACTGAAACGGCGTGATTGTGAAATTTGTTGGCTATAATTTATGCCCTACGATGTCCTCCTGTATCGTATTTCATAGTTGTTTCAAAAATACTGTATGCATTTTGCAACATGTTGGGTCCTATTTTCTACCAATCGAGTTGCATAAAAACGAATATTCAGTAAAAGTTGCCAAAGCGGTTAAGACCAGAGAAAAATGAAGTTTCGTTTGAGCAGTGTACGCTGGTCAGTGGGATCGCCAAGGTACGTACTGTGCTAGTCTCGTGATACGCCTAGAATAACCAAGTACAACGCATGCCCATTTAACAGTATATGCATCAAAACAAACACTGTAAACAACAAAAATATCTCGAAAACACTAAAGTGCAGTAATAAATAATAAAGTACATTGTATTACAAAGGTTACCAAATCTGTCGCTGTCGACAGAAATCAGCAAAACGATCAACAAACTCGTAAAATATAAGAAGAATTGATAAGCGATCATTACTGTTTTTCAAGACTATTACCTTGGATAGAATCTTTTAGGAGTGCTATTGATATGCATTTAAGGTAGTGAGTTGCAATGTCTCTACCCGAACTGAAAAATCGAGCAATCGCGAATAGCGCGAACCTTAATGATCGGCTTGCTTGAGCTCGAGACTCTCGGCTCCCATTCGTTACGGCGAAGAGTTTACTTTTCAACTGGGTAAAGTGCCATTAAAGCGACAGGGGATCGCCGAGAAAAGCAGAAGGCATGCTTCGTAGTGCCAACAATCGCTTTGTATCACCACTGTTATAATCGCCTCGCCGAACCAGGTGCTAATGTAAGCAGCATGCCTTAAAGTAGCTTTGTGTTGTATAAACTGATAGCTGAATAAAGCGAACAAACGGTAGATAGTCGGTAGCATATTTAAAAAAAATAATTTGCGTAAAGCGAAGAAGTCAAGAAATGCGATAAACAATGAACGATCAGGCTTACTCTTTTGTTCGTCCACCGTTTCACTAGGCTTGATAAAACTTACTTTGGAGTAACTACTTAAATGGAGCATTACTTTTTGCTCATCCTCTAATCATCTTGAAATTTTAGTTTTTAGTTTATATTTTGAAGCATGTCAGGATTGAATACGTGCAGCACGTATAACCTCTTTAGCAACAAGCCAATAAAAGTTTTTTTTTTCAAATAACTTTTTGCAACCTCATAAATGATCATTAGTAAATGCTCTTGAAATAATTCAGTTAACAAACGGTAGATAGTCGGTAGCATATTTAAAAAAAATAATTTGCGTAAAGCGAAGAAGTCAAGAAATGCGATAAACAATGAACGATCAGGCTTACTCTTTTGTTCGTCCACCGTTTCACTAGGCTTGATAAAACTTACTTTGGAGTAACTACTTAAATGGAGCATTACTTTTTGCTCATCCTCTAATATCGGACAAAGAGAAGGTTTGCGTTAGAAGCATCATCTAAAGATCTGTACAGAATCATTGTTCGCTACACACAAAACATTGTTGTGTACGCAAAAATGAACGCCATGCGTGATCTTAAGTAACGTCACTGTCTAATTCTATCAATCTTAAGTAACGTCACTGTCTAATTCTATCACCNTATAGAAACTTTCAAATATGCTTTACTAACAGTCGAATCTATCGCTTATGCGAATTTCGTAAATTTTTCAACAGCACCATAGTTTAGAGTTAATGTGGCTTAAACTTTCATTTATGACTTTAAAATCATAAAGTCATTTATATAACTGTCTGTTTGCTCAATAAGAACGAGTCAGTACTAAAAATATAAACTTATAGTCCCTTTTTTTTTCTCGCAGAAAAGCGAAAAGAGAAGGACCAAAACCACTTCACAAATGAGTTCATGTTTTCAAAGAGAGAGGAAGAAATAACCAAAAACAGATCAATGGAAGTGAAGAAACGTTAAGAGCTGAACAGCAGCTGCAGTGAAGAATGATAGTGAAGAAAAGTGAATGGATGCGCGATGAGCCATGCAAACGTAAACTCTTCTTTCTATTTGTCTTTCTGATAAAATCTTATCAGTTTATAGAATTGACTTTGAGTTCTCGTAACGAATGGCCAATAATTTGTCAAAGTTGACATGTCAAAGTCAATAATTTGTCAAAGTTGATATGCCAAAGTCATTATTTTTGTCTAATTTGTCAAAGGAATGAATTCGTTTCACGACGTTAATAATTGTAATGAAAAACGAACAAACTTATGCGATCATAATAGACTCATTCTGAGAGCGTACAATTTTGTCTAAAATGTTGTAAGTAATTAACGCTCAGCCGCTTACTGTTCCTATATTATAAGTTTTCCTCTTTTTTTTAGCGATTCAGATCTTTTCAAGAGTTATGATCATATATAGCGATAGTTTTGTAAGGTATTTCGGAAAACTGAGAAAAAGTTTTGGCACCATTCACGTCGAAATGCTTTGCTGAGTGCGAATAAAAATTGCGGAATTTCGAGACCCAATTTATCATTAGTTACGTTTCAAAACTGCTCCGAATTAATCTGTGAACACAACCAGTTTTTGATCATGTGATATGATCACACTCCTCCCAAAATTCAGACAAGATCGTGTTAAGCTTTCGAGCAGTCTGCCCGTGGTGTTTCTACAAAAAATTAAAAGTAGAGCGTGAGT
>JPKZ01000075.1:5879-19137 GCA_000803305.1 Toxocara canis | reverse complement strand
TTCCCATGCAAGACCAAAGAAGAAAAGGGAAGTGGGTGGAATTTTCTGCGTTTGAAAAGGTTAAGGAATTGCGGGGAAATAATCGTGGAATCCTCCTTCCTCAACCCCTCACTCTTACATTACTGAGGTGGAGCAACGTGCTTTAGAGGCGCGATGCGCGTCCACTATTAACTGAAAAACTAGTAACATAACTACCGCTGATGTTTGAGGATCGTCTCTTTTGAAATCCTTTCAGCTTGTTTCGAAGAATTCCCATCAATCGCCATCGAAAATTGCTGCTGCTAAGACAGAATAGAATAAAGTTCAAAGTTTTGCCGATGATGACGAGAAATGAGGTGACCGTTTGCATATGGTACCAATTCAGTCCAATTTCTGGATGACCACTCGCCGTTCGTTTTGAAGAAAATGAATTTATCGAGAGCACTATCGCCGATGGTCCCTGCAATCACTTCTTCTATTTGCGTATTGAATGCGTATTTTGAAGAAAAAAAAACATGCAGGCATGACCGTTGTTCCACGCAAGCGAGGACGTGCGTTAGCTTGACCCTTATCGGTCCAAAAATAAAATTCCTTTTGCATTTGTACGTTGAAATTTTTCAAAGAAATACAGAGATGCAACCCGCTCCCCCTGGAGCAGATTTAAATCCCTCTAGTAAATTTATGATAGATGACACATTTGCATAGACCATGTTATTACGTCTGTCCAACTCTCTGAACGTCACTGCTGTTTACAAATAAACAACCCTGGTTCGATTTCGGCTCGAGATGATAACGGTTGTTATCGAATCAAACAAAAAGTGAGATAGATACTGAGATTTTCTATGACTTCACACTTCGAAATCAACTTCACAATCACTGGCTCTTCTACAACGTTTCAGGAAGAAAATGAAAAAGTGAAGTCCTTCCCCTAAGTGTCTTCTTTACTCTTTCAGGTCCACTCATGTTCTCTTCAGATAATTAAATCGAAATCAAACATAGTTTGGTTGAGAAATCGAGCAAGAAATTTCTACAATTTTAGAATTCTTTACAATAGTCGATAGTCGTCCATTTTCAATGTACTTCAGTAATCACCAGTTGAACGCAACGTTTAAAGTGTCGCTACATAAGCGAACATATACGAGCATTTGGCAACATAAATCACATTGCACCAAATGCATCATCATTTAGCAGTTCAAGCTAACATTCGCTCTCTTAAAAATACGCAGCCTTGCAGGGATTGACCCAGTGCTAGAGTACAGTCTTTCGCAACTGTTTACTAACAATTGATCTTCGTTCACGCATCCATAAATGTTGGAGATCTCCAAAAGACAGAGAGTAACGTAATAGTCTGGTGTTGCAAAAAATTTGCGATGCGAAATGAACTGGAATCTACACCTAATTTATAAAATACGGAATGAAAATGAGGTGAAAAACAGAAATGAAAAGCTAAGGGAGGAGTTGAGACATGAACTTCGATCATCGTTTTTCGTCGTAATTTCTCGGCACATTCAGCTACTGGTCTCACCAGCACCTGGTTATTAAGATTCCCGAATTCAATCGTAGCAGTTCGCTAACTATACTCGGCAGCAAAAAGGCTCCACCTGCGATTTGCGAATTCAATTGTAACGATTCGCTAATTCTAAGTGCGGATCACTGATTCATTCGCTGAGGTGAGAAAATACTTAACGGAAATGGAGACAAAAGAGGAGCGTGCAGCAAAGGGATCGAGGCTGGACGGGATAGCTCGATAGAAGCAGCCCGAATCTAATTCGGGTGCTCGCGTTCATACCAAGGGAACAAGGGCGGCGTGGTCCTGAGGAAGGTCGTGACTTCAACATACTTTGTATTCGACGGTCTCAATTAACTTCAAGTTCCACGCTTGCTTCATCTATTTATCCTCACCCCAACAACTTCACATAATGTTGCTCATCGTGCCTCTCATTTAGCGTATAATATTCACCTCTACCTGTCGTGCTTCTCAGTGATTCACTATTGCTGCTCTTGCCAGTAAAGCAAACTACTGCTGCTACTACCACTATCGCCATTACTGTCGCTGCTGCCACTACTGCCATCTGACGTTCGGTGACCAAACGAACTGCTGAGCGATGAGCATTTTAATCGTTACTAAAAGTAGCCTCGATAAACATCACTCGTTATGCCATCCATCCCTCCCCCCTCCCCCGAACCAAATCTAAAAATAGGACTGAGCACAAAATATTCTGAAAAATCACGCCGAATTTTTTCAAAAGAACTTATTCAGTTTCAAAGGAACGATTTGACAAAAAAAGTTTTCAGAAAAATCAACAGTCATAAATCGGCCAGAAATAATAATTATGAATGAAGAAAAACCTGAGTTATGGTGAAACAAGTGACAATAGCAGAAACGGTAATTGCAATACGATGTTCGGTTTTCTGCTGGGATACCTGCAAAATGGACACAACTCTCTCAGCTCACAACTATTACGAACTATTATAAAATCACAAATTACAGAAGCTAATTTTCAGTAATGCTCGCAATTTAGTATCATCGTTTTCCACTATCAAGCGTGAATTTACAACATCAATTTCCTTAACGTTTCTTCTCTAGTAATACTCCTTTAAGGGTTTTTCCATGTTGAAATACAGTGGATTAAAATGACTGGCAAAATGCTTTTCTAAGCGCTTTTTTTTAGCGCGAAGTTTTGCACAATGAGTTCCATGCCTACATATAAGTACATCTTTTCATGGCCAAAAACTGACTTATTATGTGGACAAAAACTGAGAACTGACTTTCTCAGATTGACCGTCTCAGACCACATTTTGTAGGTAAACATTTTTAGAAAATCTTGAAGAAACATCAAAAAATGAATGGCATAACAGAAAGATAACCTGATCAGTATTGCGACGAAAAAGCGAAGCTCGCTGTTCCCGACGCACATTTTTTCTCGACGAATCGGTTAGGTTCTGATAGATTAGAAAACTTCTTCGTTTCACGAAGACTATCAAGGCGCCATTCAATGCTGAATTAATACACTTTCAGTGTTTTCAACAAATTGAATGCATGAAATTGAAAAATTTTTCTTTGAAAAAATGCATGAGTTCACCGGTAAATTTTTCGCAGTTTTGAATTTGTTATTTTGAGGGAACATGTCATACTTCGACTCTGTCAGGGATCAGTGCATTGCGATACTAGACACCAAAAAACACTGGAAACCTTCCGGATGACCAAACGAAAGTTGACGCTATTTGACCATATACACTACAATCAGAAAAACACTTGAAGTTAGAAGCCCAGGAATGTTCAGGATCAACTGCAACAAAATAAGCAAAAAACTTTCAGAAACCGTCGCGGTTCGCGAATTCAGTCGTACCAATTAGTTGATGCCACTGGACGGCAAAAAGGTGCTAGCCATCTCAGTGGCGAGACTGCCCCGTCACTGCCACTGCTGCCACTATTGCTGCTACTGTCACTAGCGCCAATTCTGCCGCTACTGCCACTCCTGTCAGTACTGTCACTTCTGCCGTTATTGCCATTCCTGTTAGTACTGTCACTGCTGCCGTTACTACCACTGCCGCTGCTATTGCTGTTACTGCCGCTACCGCTGCTACTGCCAGTAGCAGTACTGCTGCCTTTACTGCCATTACTGCCTCTACTGCCACTAATGTCACCTGATGGCCAGTGACCAAACCAACTACTGAACGGTGAGTCTTTCAATCGTTGCTCGTAATATTAGCCACCACTCCAAACAATTTTTCGTTCAGCACAAAAGCGTCATGTAAAAATATTTCATATTGAATAGCAAAATTTAGTGGCCGAGCTTTCTCCACATTTTCGTTCATTAGCTCTGGCATTAGCGCACCCATCATTTCTTTCTCTCTACATTTGGCTGCACTACCATCGCTTTAACTTCGCTGAGTATCAATCACAACACATCAGAACTCATTGGGTTGATTATTGGCCGACGATCCTCATTCGGCGCTTCTCGGCTACTGATGCACTTATATGATCTACCTTTTGATATCGAAATAACATCTATAAAATTTTCCTAATGGAATTTTTAAGTCCCGGATTGGGTTATGAGATTTTTTTTTGGAACGATAAAAATGAACATTTCATTCAATCACTGTAGAATTGTGCCTCAAGTTTCATAGAATTTATTTCAGCGTTTATCATATTATTATGCAATTATACTGTCCTTCCAGATTTTTTTAAAGTAGCATAAAGAGGGTTTTTCTCCACTAACATTTGGCTAATAACGACGCTATTTTTACTAATAATTTTCTTCAAAGTCCGTGAGACAAGCGAATGTGCAAAAAAAATGATATAGTTAATTATAGCATACTGCTAATGTCCCATGAGAATTTCATGTAGGCCAGCGGCCGATCGGAACCGAAAAAAGCGGATCTGCTCTTATCAGATCTGATGTAGCTAAAAATATGATTGATGCATATGATGCCAAGAAAATATGATTAAAGATAGAGAATTGTAATCAATTAGGTCCGAGAAAATGCGCAATTCCAGTAGTGTTTGCGTTTCGCTAATTAGGTGTTGACTCACCAAAAAATCCTCTAGGAGCACGCTCGGGCAATTTGACGAACGAAATAGTGAGCTGACCAATTGCTGAGAGAATTTCGGGATGAGTTGTCGGAAAGAAAACTAGTTGAAATAAGTTTTTTTTTTTTACAATTTCGATGCATTTTTACAAGAAATGCTTTTTACGGATCGAATAGAAACCTGGAAATGGATAAAATTTGTACCAGTAAGGAGAATAATTGGAACGATAACAACGAAAACGGCGTTTGCAATAATGCTCCACTTTACATAATTGCGATGAATAAGTGGTGTGATATTGGTTCGATTGCCTGGCCATCTAAAATTTTATCACATTACACAACCATACAAAGGCTCATTTTAATGCTCATTAAGGCTCATTAAATAAAAATTCTCTCCCTCTCTCACATTTTAATTATTTTTTTACCCACACACGCCTTATATTTTACATTTTTGCTTGGCAATACTATTATGGCTAATGGCTAGCCACATTCATAAGAATCCTGCTGGAATGGACATGACGTTTCAATTCGACATATCGCAATATCACGTTGTGAGCAATGGATTGACGAGGTGTACAGATGAGTGGATTGGTTCTTGTTTTTGTTTATTTTTTTTTCATCTGACATGAGCTTATGAATGAATAGTTCCCTGATAGAGCACCCGATAATGAAGCAATTACGGCCAAACTATTCATTGTACCCTTATAAGAAAACGCTTGAGCAAAAGCTAGTGCGCCTTCACAGCTGGATCGAAGACTCTCCTTTAAATATACAAGCTTTGAATTTCGAAGCTGAAGTTTAGGATTTGCTGACGAAGAAGCATGAAACCAGATTTCTAGGTCATTACTAAAGACGATTCAAATAATTTGGCAAGCATAGTTTGTTCGGTTCATAAGCAAACAAATTACTTATATTATTTATGTTCTCTCGAAACAAACGCATGAACGCAAAGAGATCATGCATGAACGGAGACTATCGGAAGGAAAAGTGCGGCTGCTCATAGTGCCGTTGCTGGAGACGACATATATTAAAGGCGCATCTGAACATCACTTCCTGTGTTCTTGCTGCGTCGCCGGTTTTGAAAACATGGAAGATCATATGAAGTGTCGCCAAAAGTTCAGACTTGTCCGGTCCCGAAATATGGTTGTGTTTTTTTTTTTGTAAATCTGGTTCGATCTTTGAAAGGAGGAACATCGTTTCTGGGTGCCACCCTTAAATTTTTGTCCATGCAGGACATTATTGACAGAGAAGAAAGACAAAACGAACGCGTCAAGAGTGACGTCGAAGCATTTGGCCATAACCTGAGTACGATTGCAAAACTCCTTCACAACGCAGATATGCGAAAAGTGATTGTAGAAGGTCAGCATACCGGCGATTAACACTATTGTGAAGACGATCGCTGCCGTACAATAACGTGACCAATGACCGCGCGTATGAAACGGTTGCCGTATTCCCATTACGCGCTCAACGCATACCGCAACTACCAGCCTAAATAACTCTCTTTGGTTCGAACTATATGTGATAACTTTCTTCATATCTAATCCCTCTCCACCATTTTGAAAAAGGGCGAATGGAAGGACGGTGATCATTTGCAAGTTTCGCGATTTTTGAGCACTGATCCGTCCGCAAGCAAATAGAATTGTAAAGTTTTGACAAAATGAAGTCTGAAAAAACTTGTTTAAAACAGGAAGTTTTCGACTGCTTGATATGTCGCTTATTTATGTGGGTCATTGTTGTAGTTTGAAATTTTTACGACTAAACGTCACGACTCCGAAAACTTTGCTCCAAAAATTGGGACAGGAAAGTTTGTTCGGAAAACTCGTAACTCGCAAAATACACAATGATGATTAACCGTCTTCTAAACAGTAATCGTACAGCCCAAACATATCTCTTCTCTGAGTGCTCTCAAAATGCTTTGCAAATCTATAATCTCAACGGCTTGAAGTTGCATAACGGCGAGAAATTTTTAGTGATTTTAATCAAATCCGAACATTTGCTAATGCCATTGAGTGAAAATATTTGCAAGAATTGTATGAATAAAAAAAACTAGTCAGCTTGTCAGTAGGCTCTTAAATGTGATTCCAACTCTCAGGTGAGCAAACCAACATAGCATTGTGACATTCCGCGGATAGATTTGACCCCCTTCTGTCCTGGACTCTAAATCAACTTTATTTTTATTTGAGCCTTTAAGCGCACTATTATTTGCTGTGATAAGTGCATTGCAAAAAAGATATTGAAACATTAAATGTTTCGAGACACATTTAGGCTTAATGTTGAATGTTTGATTGTTCCGATTGAGCGTGAGATGCTCTTCAATTGTTGGGTATTCACCATCTCTGCTTGTCTGCATATGGCTTAGCAATAGTCTAGCTTAATCCCTCAGATGTCATAACGTATCAAAGCTCGCTAGATTCATTATTGGTTGAGAAGCACCGGATAATTGCTTTTATTATCAAACTTTTGTCGAGACAACTTCGACTTTGCTGAATGAGTTCGAAGCCTTCTTTTCTATACTCAAAAACATATTATTCGACTCTCATAACAGACAAGAAATCATAGATCTAACAAGAACCAGAGAAGTGCATTTCCGGTATGAAATTTCTATAAGATCAACCGAGAAACTAATATAGGGGATCATCGTTCAAAATATCGCGCTAACTCTCTAGTTGTACTATAGTGATTTCTTGATCAACCAATTCAGCGTACTCTACCTCGATTTCGATCGCTAAATGAAACCAAAATAAATCGAAATCGAGCTACGAAAATTGTACTATAATCTGCTTTCATTCGCCTCTCTAATTGCATCGCTTTTAAGTGAGGAATGCTAGAGGGCTATGGCCGAGAACATACGAATCACTAGTTCGCCTTATCTGCTTAGCTTGTTGGATAAATGAAACTGAAGGCGACAACAGCCATATCGCAATATCATCTTTGCTTTCATATGAACAGAAATGCAAGCAACTGTGATGCTATCTTCATTTGTCTTTCCTACCGCGTTGACTTTCAAAGTTTAAGGAGAAATATAAGTAAAACAATCGAACTTATAAAAATCGTCTTATAAATCCTATAAGGAAAGCCACAAATTTCCTTATCCCCCTTCGTTCCAAAGTCATTAGATTGAATGGTGGAAATGGGATGCAAACTTAAGAATGGAATGCGGAAGTTGAAAACGATGGAGAGGCATGATCGAAAACGTGTGAGTCGCAATTCCATTATTACTAACCAAATCGAATTTTGTAGCGTGATCGAAATGGCAATGAGTTTCTAGCGCATTATACTACAACTCGAGACAAGTCATGCACATATCATTAATCGCTTGCTTAGAAATTTGCATTCGATTGAGTTACTAATAAATTCCTAATGTAACAAGACTTTTTAAATTATCTCAATATGTTGTCTACTCTATGGTGCATAAGTTTTAGTTGGATTGCATATAAAATAACATGAATAAATTGCATATTTGTATATATATGCAAAGGTTGCAAAGACAGCTGTAATTTCATCAATTCTCGTATCGATGCAGCTGACAGCCACGCTCACGCATAATTGTTGTGACTAGTTTGGGAACGCCTGGTGGTCAGCCTGCTGGCTGATCCGTTGGAAAAGCAACCCGGAATCGAACCCAGGTCTTCCCGCGTACAAAGCGGGAGCTCTACCACTGAGCTACTGCTAACCTTTATATAAATATATATACATATATTTAAATATATAAATAAATAAATATATATATATGAAAAGCAGCATGAAATAATATATATACATAAAATTATACTTGATTATTATTGTCAAAGTGCATCGCTCATTCATAGAGTTCAACATAACACCGGCCCCTCATTCTATTTATCATTCATCCGTACAGTAACAAACTTTGATGTGAGAGTATGTTTGTTAGAGTATCCTGTGCAGCATTGCATGCCAACAGTTATCGAAAGCTTCTATGATAACTCTCAATGGTTATTAATCGTTCGGTTTACTGTACAGGCAAACGCAAAACATTTAGCTTTGTTATACTGAACGAGGGCAAGGGACAACCTATATGATACTTTTGCATTAGTGGTGTATGCTTCCTGTTTTACAGGAGGTCGGTTCTTGAATTGGCAAAGGCAAAAATTAAGGTAGAAGATGGAGTGACTAAGGCATCACAACAGAAATAAAAGTGAATTTCTGTAACAAAGATAAGTTCGGAAGAACAAACTATCATGGGTTGCCCACAGGAATGTCTTAAAAGGGATTCGGTGAACCCAGGAATGGTAGAGACTGCTTTTGAACTGTTTCCTAATTGAAGTCATGCTTCGTAGGCTTAATGAAATACTAAAGGCTGCCATGGGATTATTAAAGTAGGAAAAATATTCTCACCTCTTTTCATTCTAAGCAAAATATAGACGAAAATAAGGACGTGGCAGGGCGAACAAATCACCTAGTGTAGTCAATAATAATAAATTGCATTTCACGAATAGGCGAAAGGAAATCAAAATAATAGTAGTATTTCCCTTATCGACTATGAAACATACAAACGTCTAGCCTTTATATCTAAATCACAATAGCTGGAGTCATTCTACAGAAGCCGGAGTCAAGTTACAATTAGGCATCGCAAAGAAAAAGAAAGAAGGAAAGAAGTGGAAAATGTATTTTAAACGAACCAAATTGCGACTGCTGAACTCCAATTGGCCAGTGTTATCAGATGGATTTTTGCACTTAGATAGTACCATCGAAAAGAGTAATTCAACGCAAATACATTAAAGTTGGCCAACGAATGCGGTATCATCAACAATAAAAAGACGATATCACAAAATGCAAGACATGCCAACAGCGAATTTGCCCTGAAATATTTTTGTTTTGATCAGTTCAATTGATCAAAGCCAACTTGTATGTATTCGCTTGATCCAATCGATATTTGCTATCCTGAAGCATTAAAGCACAGTGTTAATGCCAATGTGGATTCATACCACCGCAATGTTCAGGTACTTTTTTGTTACTAAACGCTGGCTATGTTCTTAGCGGAATTGTTTTATCGGGGAAAAAAGACTTTTGGAAAATAGGTCGGGCATAAAATAAAACTCAGTCGAACAGCCGTTTTATGAAGTGACTGAGATCTATTAATGATGGGAATAGCCATGAACGAATTGCCTCACTTGATGGTTATATACTTAAGGCACTTAAAAAAAAAGAAGGACAATGCAAAGGGTGAGTGTTGTTTCTTCAACTAGCACTCACCAACAGTTATCGAAAGCTTCTATGATAACTCTCAATGGTTATTAATCGTTCGGTTTACTGTACAGGCAAACGCAAAACATTTAGCTTTGTTATACTGAACGAGGGCAGTTGACAACCTATATGATACTTTTGCATTAGTGGTGTATGCTTCCTGTTTTACAGGAGGTCGGTTCTTGAATTGGCAAAGGCAAAAATTTAGGTAGAAGATGGAGTGACTAAGGCATCACAACAGAAATAAAAGTGAATTTCTGTAACAAAGATAAGTTCGGAAGAACAAACTATCATGGGTTGCCCACAGGAATGTCTTAAAAGGGATTCGGTGAACCCAGGAATGGTAGAGACTGCTTTTGAACTGTTTCCTAATTGAAGTCATGCTTCGTAGGCTTAATGAAATACTAAAGGCTGCCATGGGATTATTAAAGTAGGAAAAATATTCTCACCTCTTTTCATTCTAAGCAAAATATAGACGAAAATAAGGACGTGGCAGGGCGAACAAATCACCTAGTGTAGTCAATAATAATAAATTGCATTTCACGAATAGGCGAAAGGAAATCAAAATAATAGTAGTATTTCCCTTATCGACTATGAAACATACAAACGTCTAGCCTTTATATCTAAATCACAATAGCTGGAGTCATTCTACAGAAGCCGGAGTCAAGTTACAATTAGGCATCGCAAAGAAAAAGAAAGAAGGAAAGAAGTGGAAAATGTATTTTAAACGAACCAAATTGCGACTGCTGAACTCCAATTGGCCAGTGTTATCAGATGGATTTTTGCACTTAGATAGTACCATCGAAAAGAGTAATTCAACGCAAATACATTAAAGTTGGCCAACGAATGCGGTATCATCAACAATAAAAAGACGATATCACAAAATGCAAGACATGCCAACAGCGAATTTGCCCTGAAATATTTTTGTTTTGATCAGTTCAATTGATCAAAGCCAACTTGTATGTATTCGCTTGATCCAATCGATATTTGCTATCCTGAAGCATTAAAGCACAGTGTTAATGCCAATGTGGATTCATACCACCGCAATGTTCAGGTACTTTTTTGTTACTAAACGCTGGCTATGTTCTTAGCGGAATTGTTTTATCGGGGAAAAAAGACTTTTGGAAAATAGGTCGGGCATAAAATAAAACTAAGTCGAACAGCCGTTTTATGAAGTGACTGAGATCTATTAATGATGGGAATAGCCATGAACGAATTGCCTCACTTGATGGTTATATACTTAAGGCACTTAAAAAAAAAGAAGGACAATGCAAAGGGTGAGTGTTGTTTCTTCAACTAGCACTCAGCACTATTCGTCCATCGTTCTCGCTTAACTTAATTATTCAGCTCCAACAAGAGGGCATCGACTGTTGTCTGATAATGAATAGCAAAGGGTGAGTGTTGTTTCTTCAACTAGCACTCAGCACTATTCGTCCATCGTTCTCGCTTAACTTAATTATTCAGCTCCAACAAGAGGGCATCGACTGTTGTCTGATAATGAATAGCAAAGGGTGAGTGTTGTTTCTTCAACTAGCACTCAGCACTATTCGTCCATCGTTCTCGCTTAACTTAATTATTCAGCTCCAACAAGAGGGCATCGACTGTTGTCTGATAATGAATAGCAAAGGGTGAGTGTTGTTTCTTCAACTAGCACTCAGCACTATTCGTCCATCGTTCTCGCTTAACTTAATTATTCAGCTCCAACAAGAGGGCATCGACTGTTGTCTGATAATGAATAGCAAAGGGTGAGTGTTGTTTCTTCAACTAGCACTCAGCACTATTCGTCCATCGTTCTCGCTTAACTTAATTATTCAGCTCCAACAAGAGGGCATCGACTGTTGTCTGATAATGAATACAGATGAGTGGCATTAAAATCAGTAGTAGACTTTTTGAAAACGAATGAAATGCAATGTAGAAACTTGGTGTAAACTGGGCGAATAAAACAAAGTAATTTCGTGAACTCTTTTTCAGTTTATTTTCCTCAATTGTCATACATTTGTGAAAAATCCATTTCAAACTCTCAGAAGAAATATGAATTTATTATGTGAATCGGAAAAATATCCATGTTTTTAACACTTTACCCATAAAAGTTGTTTTCCGAGAAAGAATGCCTATGATATTACCTGGATCTCATTTCCGAGCTTAATAATACCAACAGATTTAGAGTGTTTCCTACGATTCCGAGTATGCATATCGGTGGGAAGAGTAGCGTGAATATGATCATTTCTAGCGTCGATCCGGATAGAAGTTGATGTCTTTCCGACCAGCATTTCATCGAATAATTCATTTCCGCACTGAAATCGTTCACATTTGCTAATCGCATATAAAGAAAACGAAAACCATTTCACAACAAATATGTTTTAGTGAAAGAACGCGATTGCTTCATATATTCTTCAACTATGCATCATTCATTTTCTTCAGCTTTACTAACTATAAAATGGTTGCGCGGAAAATGCGAAATACAACTCGCTTGTCCGATATCGAGATCGTTTCACATGCATTCTCTCGAAATCTTCACGGTGATCTCACGCTGATTTCATTTCGATATTTTGTGTTCATTAAACTGTTGAACAAATCATATACCCAGATGTGACAATACAGCAGCAGAGTTTATCATTGTTTCACTCATTAGAGATACGTTATAGAAACCTTACACTTGGATGAACTGAAGCAAAAAAAAAACATTAGCATTGGACGCTAGTTGCTGGTAGAAATGTGACCATCTTTGCTGAGCTGAAACAGAAATGATATTGCTATCACATGTGGATGTAGGAGAATACTGTTGAGCTGGTTGGCTTTTAAAATGAAGTAAAAGTGAAAAAAAAAACAAAAACAAAAAAAGGGTTCTTCAATTCACAGTAGTTTCGATGAACGCAGAGTTGGAAACGAGGAATAGCGTTATGACTTATCACTCGAATGCAAAAATCGATTGGAACAATGATTTTTTAATTCTAATTCTATTGATTCTAATTCCATTCATTCCATTTTTAATTCTTTTTAATTCTATCAATTCTATCGGAACAATTAACACATTCGTTGAAATAGGTTCTATCAATGAAGCAGTAAACAGGTTACTATGGATGGCAATGATCATCAAACTGTACCACAAGCGTGAGAGTATTTTCGAGACGAACATTTTCATTTTCCTTTTCAACTCATCAAGATTACTGGAGTTAAACAAAAATAAGTTTTGTTCACAAAACTTAATTGAGAGATTACTAAGTTCAATGTTGACCGCATGGAGAAGTGTAAGGATGAAATTTGCTTTTGAACAAATCGCTTCTATTGTTTTATTCTCCTAAGGAAGCATTTTTATGTTCGAAGTGTTTCGAGGTGTTTTGATCCGTTTCCGAGGTACTTTTCAATTTTTAAGCAAAATTGAAGATTGTGGTAAATAATAGTTGAATGAGTTCTTTTTTTTTTTGAAGATGCATGATATTATAAAGCCCTAAATTTCACGATTCATGCGCATGGAATCCCTAATCAGATCTAATCATTACGAATAATTTTATATACAAAGAAACAGTAGCCACCCTCTCCT
>JPKZ01000067.1:17703-37231 GCA_000803305.1 Toxocara canis | reverse complement strand
AGAAATCCTCTTAGTAGCAAATCCACTCAACTTTTTGACCGTTTCTTGAAATTCTCATATAATTTACAGTATAGTCCCGAATGCTCTTTGAACATGCATAACGGCTTTTATAACTCATCCTCTAGCAATTACATCGACAATGAGCATGACCACAGGATGTAAATGATCAACAATAGAGTGTTATAGATCTTCAGTCATGAATTTTTTGTTCGTATAAAACACTGTCGGCAAGCGTGTCTTTATTTAATCTAGCTGTGATCAGTTTTTTTTTTTGAAAAATGCCATGAATAAGGCTCCGGTCGGAGCGGATTATATGGGGACTTTAGAAAATATTTTGTTTTGTTGAGATGAGCTGGTTGCAATGAATCAATTAGTCTTTTTAAAATGCTTTAAAAAAAAGTGCTAATTGCCGTATCATAGCGACCGACGACCCTACATGATTCGTTTTGTGAACGTCAACTGCGTTAACGTTCTTAAATATTCATCGCGTACGCACATGGAAGAGTGGTGATCATTGAGAGTAAAGGATTCGAATAAAATAAACATTTTGTGCAAATGGCATTAAAGACTGAGACAGTGCGGGTAATGGTGTATATTTTGTTGAGAATTTGTTTAAAAAAAAGGTTCGCATCGTTGCCATCAATCAACTATTTTTTCCAATCTCGTTTGTTCGGAAAGAAATATACAGTAAGTATGCCATGCGGAAAAGCACATTCTACTATTTTGAGCTTTTTCATAGCAACAGTAGGCTATTGGGGATTAGAAAGTTTTTGCAATGTTTTTTCAACTAAACTCGTCTTTCATTATATTTCTTTGCCTTCAAGTTTTTAATTATCACTTGTAAAATGCATAATTTAATGTCCCATCTACGTATAGCGTTTCAGTTGTACTCTTTACGCTTTACGTGTTTACACTTACAGCATATGTTTGAATCGTTCAGTGTAATGCAGTTTCAAAATTCTTCTTTTTTTTCATTTTTGGGATCGTTTTCCAATTCGTCGATTGTTTCTTAGAAGCATTTGATGTGTTGCTGCGTGACTACTTCTAAATTCGGGGTTTTAAAGCTGTATGACGTGTCAAACGACCATTAGAGGCGATACTTATGTGACTTTTTCTGATATTTGGATACTTTATGCAGCCACTTGAGACCACTCTAAGCTATTGCTGCCATTCGCATAAAATGTCAAAGCGCCGAATAAAACTCACCTCAAATCGCACATTTTATGCGCCCTTATCTTGCCTTATAGCAGCAATTTTTAGCTATCGTCCTTACCATGGTTCTAAGTATGGAGAATGAGGAAGCAGGACCACCTCTTCTTTCGATTATTGAGCTCAAATCCTCCCTGCAGTACACTCTGTGAGACCTTCACAGCTCAATTAGACTGTGTGAAAATTAAGTTGATAGAATTTGCACTGAATGGAACAGATCGTCTCTTTACAGATTTATTTTACAAGATCCCTACCATGCATTTTCTTCACCTCCCTTCCCCTCCCCCCTCCCTTTCCCTCCTTAAAAAAGTTGACACACAGCAGCTTATCATTTAAAAGCAAAAGAAAAAAATTAACGAAGATATTTTCGCTAATGAAGCAATGAGAATTTCGAAAAATTTTCAAGCATAAAGTCTAATTGTTTATTCTCGAAGTTCGTTTGGAAACGGGTTTTAAGAAGAGACGACAGTGTCAAATCTCATTCTTGTTCACTCCGATGAATTTACAATTCGCGGAACGCACTACGGCTGCCTTACTCCTACTCATGTGCACTGCAGCCATTTTATAACCAGCAAGGTTGAACACTTGATTTGTCGGATCTCCAACAAGTCACATATCGTATAAGGTTTTTAAGAGCGACCCGATTAGTCAAAATATGAGCCTGCACTTTCTTTGAGGACAATTTCTGGAATTGACTGACGTGATGAGTGGAGCTGTTGAAGCGAATATGGTCCCATTCGCAACTGCACGCATTCCCCACTTTAATAATAAACATTTCTTATCAATACTTTTCAATTAGGAAATAAAGGATCCATTAAAAAGCGTTTTTGTATCCCTGATTCAGGGACTGTTCTTTTTCGGCTGTTCGTCTTTTAGATGCAATAACATTTATTGTTTTGTTCGCCGATTTTTCGACCTCGCGGCTTTTTTTTGCACCGTACCCCTTTCTCTCCCTCTTCTCTCCCCTCTCTCTTTTCTCTCTTTCTCCCTCTCGCTTCATGACTAAATTCGATGTTTTCAAGAGGGATAAGGATTTTAAAAGAGCGCGACTCATGACCTTACTTTTTATTGCAGTGCTTTCAACAACTGTCGCGCCCAATTGATGGTCATTTGATGAGATTAGTTGCTCGTTTCGACGACACTTGCCGACATCATAATCAGAATCTATACACAGCTAGCTAGCATAAAGATTTACAAGGCATAGGCATGCCTTTCTCAAAGTAAACTACCATACACCAATAGAAAAATCTCTTCCCTTGTCCTTAGAGCTGTAATAAGTTGCGCTATTGGTGCAATGGATAGATTTCATGGCTGTAACAATCAGGCTGTTTACGCAGCCGTTCGCTAAGCTATTGAGCAAGTTACTGTCGGAAGATGATGCGCCTTTGATCTGCAATTAGGCATGCCTTAGTCATCTTCAGGGCCCATATGTTCATGAGGGCGATCGATTCTGCCGCCAGTGCCGGTCAGAGCCTTGTCAGCGTTGCCGACCTTTGTCAGCGTTCTCGAACCCATGCCAAGCGTCCGCGAAGGAACTTGTTTTTCTTTACCCTCACAGATGCTAAAACTCCCGTCGTGGATTCGATGAGCGCCTGTCAAAAACGACGCACGAAATTCCTCGATAAAGGCTAATAGATGATTGAGTATTAGGATTACCTCTTTGGACAGTCTCACCGTAGCGCTTTCGCTGATTGGTTCTCACTTCCTCATTGTACTATTTTTTAAACGCTAGTAAAAAAGTACTGAGTACCTCAGAATCAGCATACAAGATTGTTAAGATTTTTTTTTGGAGCAAAATCAAGGAATAGCTCATACGTCCACCGCTATTCCAACTACACTGCATAATGACCGTAGCCTAGTCATTGGCTGTAGTCGATTCAAAATCTCTATGTGGTATTATAACTATCCTGATTAGGCAATCGACTATCGTTCCTAAATGAAACATTATGAACAACAGAAGTAGATAACGTTTCCAAGGTTTGAATAAACTTAGATAGCCAGGAAATGTGGCTGTAAAACGCTCACGACGAATTACAGTGAGTGGTAAAACAAAGCGGATTTTGAGTGGCAAAACGAAACCGATTTTGAGCAGAAAAAAAAAGGCGATTTTTCTATTTCATGAGCCGAAATGGTAATGAGAAAGGTTCTTAGGAACATTCAACTTGCTAAACTTTTACTCGTTCTTATTACTATGTTACTCATTAAAAATTATTGACATAAAATCTCGTCATTGTTCATAGCCGTTTGCTGGTTGCATAAAATACGAACGTAAGTTGATCGCATTCCACTCTTTCTAGCTTTTCGAATGTTCCATCCAGCTTTGACAATCACCTCCACCACCATGATTCGGCGCACATCCTTTTCTTCCCGGCTATCCGACAGGACCTTCTCGCTTACGGGAAATCCAGTTGGTAATTTTCACACCTGATCAAAATACAACTTAAAAATTTAGGTTTTCAAGTATTTAAGTAATTTCTGATCATTGCATGAAAGCGCTTCATATGCCAATGAAGTTCACTTTCTATTTTAAGGGGGGAGTTGCGAAATCAGTTATGAGAAAGTTACGAAATCACTAATGAGACATTTCCTAATTTGTTACCGCCCGTAGCAAGAAGCTACTGATTCGTCGTAAACTGATCAATTCTGCACACTTGCATCGGTTATTCAATTCTAAAAAACTGACATTTGAAATTTGCTCATGGAGATTATTAAAGCATTTCCATAAGATCATGATCCTTCATCGCTTAGGCCATATGATCATCTCATGGAAAGTCGGGCTGGCAATAAGAGGTTTTCCAAATATTAAGAGAGGTGAGTTATAGTTCCAGGCTATGTAAATAACAGCATCTTCATTCATGCCAAAGGAATGCTAAACTCATTTTCATTAATTAGCTAAGCGCTTGGTCAGCATACGTTATTCGTAAAAACAATCGAAAACTGTATAAATGAAATTAGGCGTATGGATAGCTAATTGTTTTTGCTCGATTGACTGCGCTCTCAAGAGAGAAGCATCAACTTCCTTGACAGCTATCATTCGTGTTAATTATCGTTATTAATATTGTTATTAATTTTTTCCATTAGCATCTCGAATGAAGGTGACGGAGATAGGCGAAAAGTGGGAAGCAGGACTCGAGGGTTAGGAGGGAGGGATATTTACTTTCACTTTTTATCGCTGAGCGCAAATGGCAAAACGATTTCAGAACATGGTGGTTATTACAGAGAAAATATATAGAATGTTTTAAAACTTTACTTTTCTAAATAAAATTTCTTTCTTTTTTCCATTAGCATCTCGAATGAAGGTGACGGAGATAGGCGAAAAGTGGGAAGCAGGACTCGAGGGTTAGGAGGGAGGGATATTTGCTTTCACTTTTTATCGCTGAGCGCAAATGGCAAAACGATTTCAGAACATGGTGGTTATTACAGAGAAAATATATAGAATGTTTTAAAACTTTTTCTTTTCTAAATAAAATTTCTTTTGCTTTTTTCGAACAGAAATATCCCTCAATAAATTATTGAAGCCTATACGTGCTTCTTCACCGCCTTTCCCATTTTCATCGTTCCTCCCCGTACCCTTTCCCTCATCTTCATGCTTTCCTACTCCAGTCCTGCAATCAGCAATCGTTGACACGCAATCAGTAATGAGCCGAAGCCGTTTCAAATCGAATTGGCAAGTGAAGTTCATAAAAATTCTCTTTTAGGGGAACATTTTCAGTTGGCTAAATGAGCGTCTCAAAATCTATTTTAACGGAATTCTCTTCCCTTGCGCAACATGAAATGAGAATCATCACTAACAAGGCACACACATTTCTTCTCTGCTTTTCCTCGGTTTTCTTCTATTGCGCGTACTGTATGCTTCTCCGTAATTCGAGCTGAGTCAAAAGTAGGGATCGCTTCAACCAAAGCTAGCAAAATGAGCACGACGATGCAATTTGTTTCGTTCACATGCTTTTCTTTTCTTACATGTGCAAAATTTGTCGGCGATTAAGCGTGTACGGTGTAACTAGTGCTGAATATATAGTAAAAAGGGAGCTTAGATCGGTCAAAAATATTGGATTTTCCACCCCTCTTTAGTTATGTAATGGCCAAATTCCGAGCTGTCCAAACCACTTTCTGAAACACTTCTAAATGTTTTACTCCCTAAATGTTTCGTTCGAGGTACCTCATTGGCCGTATCGGGAATTTCTGCACAACTCTATACACTGTTTTCCTACTATCAGATTTTGCGAGATATTATATCTATCTATCGGCCTATCTACCGTACTCAGGTTTGGTCCCCGTCTGTGAAAAGGGATATCGAAATGATCGAAAGAGTCCAACGACGATTTACTAAGATGGCTTTTAGGAAAGCTTTTCGTGGACCGTTCCAGCCCAATTATGAGCAGCGACTTCGCATTTTTGATTTGAAACCTCTATGGTATCGAAGAACTCAGTTCGACCTACATTTATGTTTTAAGACTGTTAAAGGTTTTTCGGGAATTCCGTTCAAGAGCATTTTTTCTTTTACAAAGTTTGCATCACGCTCGAGGTTTCACCCTCTGCAAATCGAAAGGAAGACAACGAGTCGAACTGATGTGCTCAACTCTTTCGCTTTTCGTGTTGTACCTATCTGGAACTCCCTGCCATGTGATGTCGTTATGGCTGGTAATTTGTCTTGTTTTAAGCGACGCTTGGAGCAGTGTGATCTAACGACAATACCTGCTGCTTGCTGGCTGTAATTCATTATCGAATGTTATTATGCATTCCTACATGTCCATTGCTTATGATCTCTTGTTTTTCTTACTCTCATCAATGTCTATGGGTATTTAAACGCATGGTTAATTGCAGTGTTTAAACTTATGAATATATTATAGCTTTCGTGTATACTTTTTTTTTCTGGAGGCGTTGTTACATGCTTTCTTTATTATAAATAAAGATTCTCTCTCATATCTATCTATCGGCCATAGGATGTCGTATTTTTGTCAGCACATAGTTACTAGTAAATTAACAAATCATTGAACCGTATATGTCAACCCCTATATCAGCTTCTCAACATCGCTGGAGAAATGATCGTTAAGTATAAAGTGATTAGCCCAAATGAGTAGCAGCAACATTTGACTTTATCTAATGCCTAATTAAGTTTACAGCGAAAATGGTGAGTAAACTTAAAAGCAAAAGAGTAAACAAAATTTATGGATCTAAAGCAGTAGAAATCGAGTAAATCTACCCGCCTGCACGTTTATGTCATGTGCATTACCAGTAACATCAACCATTTATTTAAGGCAATTGAAAGTGTCACTCTCATAAATTCTAAGAGAAACCAAATCCGGCAAAATCGAAGCACAGATTACCTGTTCTTGTTATTTTTTTTCCTTTGCTGCTAAAATTAGTAACAGTATAAAACGCAAGAGCGCTGCTTATTTAAAGTACAGTAGAAAAGCGTAATTGTGCAGCGCTATCTGATGTGAAATATCGCTGTGCATTCGGTATGGCAATTCTTTGGGGAAATCTTGAAAAGTGATCGTACGCTTATGTTGTATTTACTTTACAGCTTGATGTGATTTACGAAAAAGGTTTAGTACCTATATTTCTCACCTGAGGCAACATCAGTCCACCGATAACCTCTCCACTTTACCTTTTTGAAATTCAATTTATCATTTAACATTGTTCGATACTTTCGTATGAGCATAACTAATGTTCATCGAATCTTCTCGATTTGCGATAGGCAATTCTGAATCAGATTTTTCGGATTTTTAAGTGCGTAGACAATATTCCACTTATCGAGGCATTGCGGAAAGCTTGCCAAAAATTTATTATTTAGCATTGGATGTGCACGAATATTCGCGACGCAAAATGCTCTGCTCATCCTATTACCCCTCAACAAAAGGTTGTCCGATTCTAAAGCCTTATAAATATGGATATAATTTATGAGCAACGCAAAGCTTACCATCTTATTTCTCGTACCAATTGCTATATGAAAATTGGGATGAGATTAGTTTCGCCTATTAGAAGCCGGTTTAATGTTGTCTCATAATTTATATCGTATGATATCGACCAAACGTTTTTTTTTTCTTAAAAATATATCCAAAGTTAAGAACAATAATAGCTTAGAGAAGCGATCAGCATCAAACAGCGTTGCAATGGTGGATGCTATCTGATTCATTAGTGTTGTGCGTCAAATGCGGGCTGTTGAATGGTGGTTTCTAATTGGATCACAGCATCGCAAAAATGTCTTTGCTCGATGAGTGGATTGCCACCAGAGAGTGAAAAAAAAAATGATTTGTGCATCCTTCGGCCAACCCATCAAGACGGCCCTCAGAGAAACCACACACACACACACACACACACACACACACACACACACACACACACACACACACACACACACACACACACACACACACACACACACACACACACACACACACACACACACACACACACACACACACACACACACACACACACACACACACACACACACACACACACACACACACACACACACACACACACACACACACACACACACACACACACACACACACACACACACACGGCTGACTGTCTTCTCGAACAACACAAATCAGAATAAAATGAGCAACTTTCGTTCACCTGCCGGTCGCATCAACTCGGTTAAACAAGTATCATCTTTTAATTGTGTATTCTATAATTGTCGCTCTGTTTTGAACAAGCTTCCGGTGTTAGAATCTCTTCAGCGCTTTGACGCTCCAGACATTATAGGTCTTTGCGAAACATGGCTATCAGATAAAATACCCGATTCACTGTTATCACTGAACTCTAAATATAATGTTCTTCGTTCGGACAGGTCTTGCAGTATGAAAGGGGGTGGTGTCGCCATTCTGGCGAAAAGGCATCTTTCATTTGAAGGAACTGAAACGTTGGCGCTGAACTCCGGATGTGAGCTTGTGAGTGCTGATTTTTCGTGTGCAAATGCTTATCATTTTCGTTTTATAGTGGCATATCGTAGACCAGAATGTAGTGTTCAGGAAACTAGGGAGTTTTTCGACTGCTTAACTAACTGGTGCTGCGTTGTCCATACCACAATCATTGTTGGTGACTTCAACATCCCCCTTTCCCGAACTAGGAGTTATAATGTCGATATGTTGACCGACTTTCTTGCAGAATGTGGTCTTGTTAGCCTGATTTATGAGCCTACCCGCGAAAACAGTTTGCTGGATTTGCTACTCAGCACAGACGCTGCTTTAATAAACAATCCTCGTGTAACCCCGAACTTTGGAACGAGTGATCACTGTGGTATTAGCTTTGAAGTTACTGGGTCCTCTCGATCAGTTGTAGCAGACCTCCATCGTAACTACAATCATTGTGATTGGGCACAGATCAATGATTATTTGTTGGGATACGACTGGGATTTTGAGTTTGGTTCATGTTGCAGCTTAGAAGATATGTATGCTGTATTTTTAGACTTGTTGAATCGTGTTATTGATAGATTTGTCCCTCTACGGAAAAATAAGGCGCTTACTGCCCGAATGCCTTCTTATCTTCAGCGAATAGCTTCGAAGCGATATTTCCTGTGGAAGGATAGGCGAAAAGCGCATAAAATGACCGCATTTCGAAAATGCTCCAAAGATTACCGCAAGGCATGCAAAAAGTGGGCGAGGAATCGTGAAAAACGCCTTATTTTTTCTAAAAACCGTGATGCGTTCTTTAAATACATGAACAACAAAATCAGGTCACATTACTGCATTGGATCCATCACTACTGACGACGGTCGTCACCTCTCTGATGATTATGCAAAGTCGGAACAATTCGCCTCATTCTTCGAGCAGGTTTTTAAAACAGATAACGGCATTCTTCCGTCCTTCCACGTGAATATGCAGCATCATCTGGGTGCCATCAGCATAGATTCAGACATAGTCAGAGAGGCTATTTCTGAGCTTAATGATAAGGTATCGCTAACACCAGAGGGTATACCTTCGCGATTTATCAAGAAAACTGCGACAGGCCTTTGTTACCCCTTATGTATTCTATTCAAACATAGTATTGCACTGGGCATCGTTCCGAATGCTTGGAAAACTGCGATAGTAATACCGTTACCGAAAAAGCCCCCCCTAAACCGCGTTTCCAACTACCGTCCCATTAGTCTTACCTCATCATTTTGCAAGGTGCTTGAAATTGTTTTAAGAAAATCAATACTGAGTCACCTTAGTCTGTCTAACATTATCAGCGATAACCAGCATGGTTTTCTGAAAGGAAAATCTACGCTCACGCAGCTGTTAACATCCTGCTGCGACTGGTATGCTGGTCTCAATAACGGTTTCCAAACAGATGTGGTCTATATTGACTTCGCCAAGGCGTTTGACTCGGTGACCCATCCAAAGCTACTGCTGAAGTTGAAGGCCTATGGAATAGGTGGCAGTGTCCTAACTTGGTTAAAAAACTTTTTATGTGGACGCAGTTTTAGAGTGAAAGTCGGGAATGCCTTGTCTTCTTCTCATTTTGTGCTCAGTGGGGTGCCTCAAGGTAGCCTTCTAGGGCCTCTATTATTTTTGCTTTATGTCAATGATCTTCCAAAGAGCTTGCTAAGTTGCTGTAAGCTCTATGCTGATGATGTGAAGATATACAGACCTATTACAGATCCCCAGTTCGATTACAATGTGCTACGTCCGGACATGATTTCACTGGAACAGTGGTCACAGCTATGGCAACTTGATATATCCCCTGAGAAATGTTTTGTCCTGCATTTAAATTTCTCGACTGAATGCCCTCTACATTTATGCGGTTTCGATCTTCCTGCAAAGGAAGTGATGAAGGATCTAGGTGTTTATGTGAGTTCCGACCTTAATTGGCATAATCACTGTGTTGAAGTTTCGCGGAGAGCTGCTCAAGTAGCGAACTACATTCTGCGCGCTGTGCAATACAGTAGCGTTGAAAGTTATCGGAAAGCCTTCGTTGCTTACTGTCGCCCCATCTTAGAATACTGTACTCAGGTCTGGTCCCCGTCTGTGAAAAGGGATATCGAAATGATCGAAAGAGTCCAACGACGATTTACTAAGATGGCTTTTAGGAAAGCTTTTCGTGGGCCGTTCCAGCCCAATTATGAGCAGCGACTTCGCATTTTTGATTTGAAACCTCTATGGTATCGAAGAACTCAGTTCGACCTACATTTATGTTTTAAGATTGTTAAAGGTTTTTCGGGAATTCCGTTCAAGAGCATTTTTTCTTTTGCAAAGTTTGCATCACGCTCGAGGTTTCACCTTCTGCAAATCGAAAGGAAGACAACGAGTCGAACTGATGTGCTTAACTCTTTCGCTTTTCGTGTTGTACCTATCTGGAACTCCTTGCCATGTGATGTCGTTATGGCTGGTAATTTGTCTTGTTTTAAGCGACGCTTGGAGCAGTGTGATCTAACGACAATACCTGCTGCTTGCTGGCTGTAATTCATTATCGAATGTTATTATGCATTCCTACATGTCCATTGCTTATGATCTCTTGTTTTTCTTACTCTCATCAATGTCTATGGGTATTTAAACGCATGGTTAATTGCAGTGTTTAAACTTATGAATATATTATAGCTTTCGTGTATACTTTTTTTTTCTGGAGGCGTTGTTACATGCTTTCTTTATTATAAATAAAGATTCTCTCTCATATCTATCTATCGGCCATTGGATGTCGTATTTTTGTCAGCACATAGTTACTAGTAAATTAACAAATCATTGAACCGTATATGTCAACCCCTACATCAGCTTCTCAACATCGCTGGAGAAATGATCGTTAAGTATAAAGTGATTAGCCCAAATGAGTAGCAGCAACATTTGACTTTATCTAATGCCTAATTAAGTTTACAGCGAAAATGGTGAGTAAACTTAAAAGCAAAAGAGTAAACAAAATTTATGGATCTAAAGCAGTAGAAATCGAGTAAATCTACCCGCCTGCACGTTTATGTCATGTGCATTACCAGTAACATCAACCATTTATTTAAGGCAATTGAAAGTGTCACTCTCATAAATTCTAAGAGAAACCAAATCCGGCAAAATCGAAGCACAGATTACCTGTTCTTGTTATTTTTTTTCCTTTGCTGCTAAAATTAGTAACAGTATAAAACGCAAGAGCGCTGCTTATTTAAACCACAGTAGAAAAGCGTAATTGTGCAGCGCTATCTGATGTGAAATATCGCTGTGCATTCGGTATGGCAATTCTTTGGGGAAATCTTGAAAAGTGATCGTACGCTTATGTTGTATTTACTTTACAGCTTGATGTGATTTACGAAAAAGGTTTAGTACCTATATTTCTCACCTGAGGCAACATCAGTCCACCGATAACCTCTCCACTTTACCTTTTTGAAATTCAATTTATCATTTAACATTGTTCGATACTTTCGTATGAGCATAACTAATGTTCATCGAATCTTCTCGATTTGCGATAGGCAATTCTGAATCAGATTTTTCGGATTTTTAAGTGCGTAGACAATATTCCACTTATCGAGGCATTGCGGAAAGCTTGCCAAAAATTTATTATTTAGCATTGGATGTGCACGAATATTCGCGACGCAAAATGCTCTGCTCATCCTATTACCCCTCAACAAAAGGTTGTCCGATTCTAAAGCCTTATAAATATGGATATAATTTATGAGCAACGCAAAGCTTACCATCTTATTTCTCGTACCAATTGCTATATGAAAATTGGGATGAGATTAGTTTCGCCTATTAGAAGCCGGTTTAATGTTGTCTCATAATTTATATCGTATGATATCGACCAAACGTTTTTTTTTTCTTAAAAATATATCCAAAGTTAAGAACAATAATAGCTTAGAGAAGCGATCAGCATCAAACAGCGTTGCAATGGTGGATGCTATCTGATTCATTAGTGTTGTGCGTCAAATGCGGGCTGTTGAATGGTGGTTTCTAATTGGATCACAGCATCGCAAAAATGTCTTTGCTCGATGAGTGGATTGCCACCAGAGAGTGAAAAAAAAAATGATTTGTGCATCCTTCGGCCAACCCATCAAGACGGCCCTCAGAGAAACTCTCTCCACCCCTTCTCCATGCCTAAGATTCTGCATAGCTCCTCCTAGTGCATCTGGCTCGGCAAACTGGTTTCTACCTTCGCCTTAGTTCTCATTCAAACTAGTAGTTCACGCGAAAGGGATCGCTTTAAAATTTTGATTATAGCATGGTATACTCTTCCTAGTGATCACCTTGCCACTAAACTAATGTGCTCCTTTTTCTTCCTCCTCTCTCCCCCTCCTCCTCCATTTCCTTTAGAAATCGGCCACTTAACGAACTCAAGCAAACTAAAAGTTCAGCATAATAGATTCCAGTGGCTAGCATATACCAGTCTGTTTGTTGCTTAGCTAGCAGCTTGAAAAATATTTAGATGTATAGAAGAAATACCAGCAGTTCCTCGCATTACCAAGTATTGTTCCGCAACGACGATCGATCTCCGCGAAATTTTTGCCATTCACTTGTTGAAAATGCACTTTTCAATGTTTTCATTTTATCTCCCATTCATATCTCCCTATTATTGTGTGAAAGTCGATAGCATTTTGATGCTTGTGGTGAACATTTTTGACGATTAACTCGCCATCGCATCAATGTGCTCTAATTTGTCTTTCAATTTTTAAATGACGTTTAAGCGCTTCATCGAGTCTCTAAATGAGTTGACTGTTTAGTGCATCACCTTTTACTCCTCAACTTATTGATCTTGAGCTCATCTCATTGTATATGAGGTTTATACATATCAGGTTTCTATATCAGGTTTATATCATTTTGTATGTATATCAGGTTTAGTGCTTTGCATTTACCTTCAAAATGCACCGTTCAACTTGTTTCTTATTGTTTTTTTCTGAAAAACTAAAAATTTTGTTTTGTTCGTTGTTTACATTTATTTCGTTTTGCATTGAAAACAGCAACGCAAATAGAAAAATAAATAAATATATGGATGGGATGCTATTCTGTATTGTTCACAAATGTTACAGAGATCACATTCAGTCACTCTGTTCTGTTTTGCTCTGTTCCAGATGTTGCGTGCGCTCTTCTCCTGTCTAGAACAAAAGAGGGTCAGAAATGGAGGAGTATCCTAGAAATGTACGCCTCACTTAACCCTTATATTGTAGTACAATTTTACATTTAATGATCGCTTAGAATTGTCTAGTTGTTAATAATATTAATTGTTATGGTCGCCTACTAACGAAACAATTTTGCTTCGACTGATATCAAATTATTGGTATGCATGATCATTTTCATCATTGGTCATAGATTATTTTCGTTTGCATCACTGAACTCTCCAAATGAGCAATACTTATACTTACCAGTTCCACAAAGGAGTAATTTTAATATCGATTGAAACGAAATCGAAAACTTTAGCATTCATCTGCGATTTTATTTCTTTCCAGTACCCATTAAATTCTTGATGAGATGAGATCAATTCCGAATTTTTCTTTTTTCCACTTTTGTGCATTTTTGAATTTGAACTAATCATTCGATGAAAACTTTTCATGACTATGTTAAAAGTGAAGAAAAAAAAAGGTGAAAAATTGTCATTAAAAATGCTCAATGAGAGAATATTTTATTTGCATATCATTTCCTATTAATGTCAAGTAATTTCGCATGATACTCAAGAAATAACGGCTCGAAGATGAAGCATTAGTCTCGATTCGTTTTCTTTCGACCGCTATCTCTAGAAAAGGACTGCTCATACACATGGCATAGATGGAAGCGACATATGTGACCCCGATGATAAGAAAGAGCACCGAATCAAATGTTTTCCTTCCTGTTTTTTTTTCTAAATATTTTCCTTCCTTTTTTTTCTAAGTAATCTCCCAGTTGATTTTTTTTCTGAAAAACCTTTTCCACTCTACTCTCTATCATTTTTTTCGACTGGATATTGCCGTCGCATGAACAAATCCTACGTGAAACTCCTTTAGTTCAAATCAAATCCGCAAAGATTGGGTAATTGATTTGAACTGTTTGTTCCATTGACTGGATATTGCCGTCGCATGAACAAATCCTACGTGAAACTCCTTTAGTTCAAATCAAATCCGCAAAGATTGGGTAATTGATTTGAACTGTTTGTTCCATTGGTGAAACGGATAATGTTTTCTCGAGAAGTTTAATTCGTATGCTTTTACACACTACTACAACTGGATTAATGAAAACAAGAGGTAAACTGAAAACATATATCAACTTATCGATCTTAAGCTACAGTAATGACTTTGGATTTTACAGGTATGAAAACATTTCGGTAAGATCTATGATCAATATGATCGAAATCTGATCACAGTAGTGAGACGCATGTGCAAGAATCAGTATAAAAATAGAGATAATTTGAAAATTGTTAGAATGATGCTTAAAAACGTCTCGTATATGACAAAAAAATTACTCGGTGATAAACGGTTCCTTAATTTAGACATTTTTTACCAATGGTTAAGCTACACTTCTTTTTTTCTTTTGTCTGTTCTATTTTCGAAACCTCGTTAATTTTCCATTTATAGTCCTCTCTACCATAGCTTCTAGCAAGTTTTTAACTTCTGAAGATTGCATCATTAACTTACTTTTATGTGAGAATAAGTGGTGAACACGAAAAAGCAGCAGAAGTGCAAAAGCAGTAGGGGCCGATTCCCACAGAGGGGCGCGTTGTTCTTAAAGTGCCTTTCTTCCGGCAAAAACACCACAAGAAATGGCTATGTAGAATCAAATTTACATATTCAGTGACGTTAAATTGGGCTCATCGATCTTCGCTCCGTATAGCATGCCTATCTCTTTGTATATAGTAATAGGCCACTGATGTATGCCAACGTCCAACTCAGGATTTCAGTAATTATATGTGGTGAAAACGGTCTGAGTCACGAATGAATTTGAAATTTTCACCAACGAAATTTTGAAAAGTTAACTAATGACAAAGATTCGCAGAGTTTTTTATATGCCGAAAGTGGCGATTTTCGCACTTCATCGATGAATTTGCGCAGTTTCTCCATTAATTGAACTCATGACATCACCATTCATATCTTCGCTGCGTATATTTTTAGCTACATATAACAGTCAATAAGCAGCACTATTGTGCGAGCTCGCAGTGTGTGTGTGTGAGAGTGCACGCTTGTGTGTGTGCACGTGTGTGCATGTGTGGGCGTATGTGCGTACGCGTATGTGGTTGTCTGTGTGAGTGTGCGCGTGCGTTTATATCTGTGGGCGCATGCATGGATGTGTGTGGGTATGTGTGCGTTTATGCGTGTATGCGTGTGTGTGCGTGTCGCTGCTGTCTGTGTGAATGTATGCACGTGTGTGTGCGTGCATGTGTGTGTGCCCCGCTTGTGGGCGTTTGTGCGTACATGCGCGTGTCTAGGCGTATGTGTTTCGTGCGCATGTGTGGGTTGGCGTGTGTGTGCATGTGGGTGCTTAGGCGTGTGTGCATGTGTCTGCATGCGTTCGTCCTTGTGCGTGTGCTTGTGTAAGTGCGTCCTTGCGTGCACGTGCGCGTGGGCGTTCGTGCGCTTGTTTGTGCGTATATGTGTGTGTGCGTCTGTGTGTCTGCGTGTCTGCATGTCTTGGTGCGAACGCGTATATTTTTGCATATCTACGGATGTTCTGTGCGGGTGTGTGCGTATCTGACTGCGTGTCTGCGCGTCTGTGTGCATCTGCGTTTGCCTCTGTCCCAGCGCGTCTGTATGTGTCCATGTGTGTCTGTTTGTGTCAGTGTGTGTGTGCGTGTGTCCATGTGTGCATTTGAAGTATAACATTGTTCGTTATAATTGGCTCCAGTAGGCGGCGAAGAATCAAGTGATCTGCGGAGCTTTTGAAATTGCTTTTCACGTTCGTTTATGCCAGTCGTAAACAAAAAAAAATTTAAATCACAGATGTAGAAAATGTTTTGAAATCAGTCCTCGGAAAAGTTTCATTCCCTGGAAGTAGTAATGATGAGCAACTGAATATCGGCTATATGGAAAGGGTTCTGGACTAGGGACGAGGATGTAATGTAATTTGTGAGAAAACAAAATAATATATAGTGTTTTCTCACAAAATTTTTGAAAGCCTTTGTGTATCCCGCTTCAAATTGCTTCGTAATATCAGCATATTGCGCTCACTTCTCCCATCCAACATCGCTTTCCTTCTAGTTGAATTTGATTTAATTTTCATAACCAGTCAGAGAGAACTGATAGACAAATTTCAAGGAGAATTTGCACTGGAAGTAGTAATGATGAGCAACTGAATATCGGCTATATGGAAAGGGTTCTGGACTAGGGACGAGGATGTAATGTATTTTGTGAGAAAACAAAATAATATATAGTGTTTTCTCTCAAAATTTTTGAAAGCCTGTGTGTATCCCGCTTCAGATTGCTTCGTAGTATCAGCATATTGCGCTCACTTCTCCCATCCAACATCGCTTTCTTTCTAGTTGAATTTGATTCAATTTTCATAACCAGTCAGAGAGAACTGATAGACAAATTTCAAGGAGAATTTGCAGAACCTTTAAAACGCTATCATCTATCGAAACGCTAACGCTGCCCATGTCATCTACAACTTGCGCAAATTAGATCACGTTATCTCGTTTCGTGATCGATGCGACCAAGGAACCTTTCGTGATCAAAAGAGAATGATTACCCGCTAGTGCATTCAAAGTGGTTGTTAGTAAGATCTTGGAAAACTGTGATAGTGCTAACTTGAGTAGATGCGCCAAAAACCCATTCACTGTATAAATAACAGATTGGAGCAAACCCCCCCCCCCCTTAGTGAACCGGTATTTACGCACCATTTGTAAAAAAACAATGCTTCTAATGTTTTTTTCCTAAAATCTTCTAGTGGGTGAATTAAGATTTTTAACGTAACTGCCTCGACTGTTCCTTAGTGTTCCTCTGGCTGATCATGTATGTGATGTATCATCTCCCGCTGATCACCTATGTCAACTAATTAGCTATTCAACCAATCAATGGCCAATTATCATTTGCATACTGCTAGTTTTACTAGCTTGCCTATGAGTTGTTTCAAATGCTTTAAAGACGTTTGTTTTGTATGCATCATCATGAAAATGAATAATTCAAATCAGCTCAGAAAATTAAGCAATGGAACCGGAAGGAGTCTGTAAGATGACTTACCTGAAACGCATTCGACAAGCGAAAGAACAACTTGATCAAAATTTGTTTCCCTTGAGATATGATGGATAATTAGGTTCTTGAAGGCGCAATCAGTACATGCTGAGCACAATATGTGATTGATGCTTCTTTTATTAAGAGTATGATTGGCTTTTTTCGGTTAAAAGTTTCGCTGGCATTTGTTCTATTGTTGACATAGTTTGATGCTTGTAATGTTGAACGTCGAAATGATGCTTCTCCATTTAAAGTGCAATTGTTTAGTTGGTGAATAAGCTCTGTAATGCACCGTTTACCTCCAAAGATTATGTATCCACGGCTCGTAGACAATCAACGTTATTCAAGCTTCATTATGAATGAGACTTGTTAGCAACTACTGTAATATGGTAGCTTAGCTTTTTTTTCTCGTTATTTATCAAAACTAGAGTATTTTGATTAAAGTTTTCTAAACCAAAAAAAAACGAACATTAAAAATGGTAAAGAATGGATAAAATGGTGAAAATTTACGCTCAATGGGTAGACACATTTGCTTCGACTAGTTCGAATTGATTGCAGAAAAGTGTTTATAATAAAGCGAATGAGAATTTTTCTTGTGCTGTTCGGTTTCCCGATCCACAACCTTTCATTGCTATTGCATTAACCATTTGATGGGCTGTAAAAGAAACATTTTCAATAAGGAAGTGCTACAGCGATATTAAATTGCTTGGTGAGTGAAGTGGAAATGAAATAGACCAAAGTAAAGTGAAAATGAAGTGCATCAAGCGATTGCACATATGTAAATTATGCAAAATCAAACCACCTGAGATGATTTGTTCTGAATTTTAAGTTTTGCAATATTAATCCATCTGAAGTGATTTGTTCTAAATTTTATTTTTTGCAAAATTAAACCACCTGAAGTGATTTGTTCTAAATTCAAAATTAAACGACCTGAAATGATTTGTTCTAAATTTTAAGTTTTGCAATGTTAAACCACCTGAAGTGATTTGGTCTAAATTTGTTTGCTATCTTGGCGAACGTTTTAATATTATCTACTTCTCATCATTTTCCCACCAGTAAGTTATTTGTTGAAACCGCGTTATCTCCATCTTCTTATTACTGCTTCCCATCGTTGTAGTTAAGGGGGTTGCTTCGCAAGCAATTCTAATTTATACATTTCACATTTCGTTATGGCCATTTCATATTGAGCTCTCATCAAATGTTCATTGCCATTTTAAATAAAATGATAAGTGTTATTGAGTCATACAAATATGAGCATCCATGACTTTCAAAATGCCTTAAAGAGGATCTCTGATGTAAGGGAGTGATAAGGATTGTGTTATCTGGAATCCCTACAAATCTGTTTTTTGTTGTTTACGAGTAATTTCGAGTGATAAATGATCCATTTGTTAAAAAGCTTTCGAGTACGCGAAGTATATGCGTGATTGTGGCAATTGTTCTAATGGTTTGATTTCTCAATTTTTTTTTTCGCCTCTATTCATATAACTTTTTGGGGTTTCATTCGATATCTTCAAATAACGCGAATAGCGATTCGTCCTTTCGCTACGCATAATTCCGACGTGGCTGCTTGAAAGGTGGACTATTTTCATCTGAGTTTGGACTTCATAGATTTGTAATCACATGGTAGTTAAAAATTAAAATTACTGTTTTAGTTTGTGATTTTTTTAGAACTGACACAGCTAGAAATCATCATAGTCCATCTTCCACACAAAACCAAATCATCGGGAAGCTAATTCCTCCACTCCAGCGTACCTACCCTTGATAATTAAGAACACCCCAAGGTCATTGCCAAAGCGCCACTGGGATGTCGGCAATAACCTCTGGTTGCGCACTAGTAGCTAGGATTCCCGATTCTCGTCGGGAGTCCGGTTAGACCCAACTCTCGGCTACTCAAGTGGTGTTCTGCATCTCAGCAAATTTGACTGATACCTTTAATGCCACACTCGGAAATCATGGCGCGTCCAGGATGATCGTTGCTAAGGAAAACCTCCTGGACAAAAAAAATTTCTTGAATTCTTGAGCTGAAATTTGGTCAGGATTGTTCTGAATCTCTCAGATATGCCTTTACTCCTCTCAAGTGATATTTTATTCTCGAATTATAGTCGATTGAACTTTTCAGTTTCTCTCGCCCTTGATGTCCAACCCTGGCTACGGATCTCGCATCGAATATTAATATGAGCGGAAGTTACACTGGTTGCCATAAAAGGGTCACTGTGTATTTGTGATGAAAGGCTTTATTTATTTTGTCTCATTCACTTCCCTCGCCCCGTCCACCTGCCCCTC
>JPKZ01000067.1:1325-12481 GCA_000803305.1 Toxocara canis | reverse complement strand
AGTCATAAATCCGCTCTCAATGAAATCTATTCAGAATTTTCTCATATGAAAAGTTAAATTGAATTAGCTTCCATGAAATAAACTTTAAAGCTCAAAAGAAAGAAATTCAAACAATGTAGTAGGATTAGTAGTAATTTATCATCATATCGTTCATGTTTATGTCGCAAAAATTCGTTAGAAACTTAGAGATTTTATAAATTCGGGCAGTTTTTTTTCTATTTAATGTTTTTCAACTCTATTCTTGCTACTCAACATTTGGCAACAAAAAGAAAAAATTACTTCTCTAAAGCGAAATTTTTCATAGTAAGAAGAAAGTCAGTTGCGCTAATCATATTCATTATTCACTATCCATCGAGTCGGTCATTTTGAAATAGTCAACATTGTACGAAATATGAACGTGGTAAAGGAATATTTTTTTAGTTAGAAAGAGCGAGTTCAAACCAGATGCCATTCAAATCAGATTTGTTGCTATAAAAGATTCATTTAGATTTCTTCTTTTATGAGCATCAGTCATTCGTATGGTTGGAAGCTTTCTGCAATTCCACAATTGCAACAAATACGCCTATTCAATTTGGACTACTTCGTTTAAAAAAAAACTTCGAAATCTGCGATCTTAACAGATCAAAATTTCCAGCAAACATTATATATACATTAGGCGTATTAGCTATGTAGCTTTCACTTACATATATGATGACATTCGATGAACAAGTTTCATCATCAATGCAAGCCGTACACGTATCCTCCCTCAGGCAATAACAAATCTATTAGAGTACATAATATTTTCTGCTTGTTAGGTGCATTGAAGTGTTACTCGAACTTATTTGATTGAAAAGCGCTTTTAGCAAGGACACATTTCAAACAAATGTATATCTTTCCTTTGTTTTCAATGAGCAGGTCAATCACCATTTTGTGACTTTAAATTAAGTCTCAGTCAATTATGATTATTGAACGAGATGTAAAACTGACACAAAAATGCCCATAGAATTATAAGAAGGATTTGAATTGGCATTTCCTATTCCGATACGACACCGCTAAAAGCTTACAGTTGGCATATGGAGGAACAGTCTTTCCCCTTTCACCCCTTCCTTCCCTCTCCTCCTCCTATTCCCTTCTCTTCGTTTTTCCACCGACAGAAGAGCCGCTCTCTTTGGCTTCGTAGAGGTTATGCATGATCTCGAACCAGACAATCTTTAATCTCCTTCATTCTCCCGAAGGCTATAAATTAGGCTGATGAAACATACAAACAAGCATCAAAGAGCACGGACATGCAGTACATTAGCGCGGTTTCGCCCCTACGAAGTGTACCTTTAAAAATCTATACACAGTTGCGAAGTACAAGTACTCGTATTTACGCTCATTCATTTTGTCATTCCAGCATCATATAGGATAATGAGGTCGAAAAAGGTGCTACGCGATTACATGTGTTTATGCCTTTGCTGCCCTTCACCAAAGGCGATCGGAATGCTATTAGAAGATTAAAAAAGAAAGTAGTAGTGAGAAAAAACACTGAAAATTCTATACCATTCTTTCTATTGAAGAGTAGAAAGAATAGTATAGAATAGTATAAGGGACTTACGCAATAATGAAACATCTATACCATTCTTTCTATTGAAGAGTAGAAAGAATAGTATAGAATAGTATAAGGGACTTACGCAATAATGAAACATCTATACCATTCTTTCTATTGAAGAGTAGAAAGAATAGTATAGAATAGTATAAGGGACTTACGCAATAATGAAACATCTATACCATTCTTTCTATTGAAGAGTAGAAAGAATAGTATAGAATAGTATAAGGGACTTACGCAATAATGAAACATCTATACCATTCTTTCTATTGAAGAGTAGAAAGAATAGTATAGAATAGTATAAGGGACTTACGCAATAATGAAACATCTATACCATTCTTTCTATTGAAGAGTAGAAAGAATAGTATAGAATAGTATAAGGGACTTACGCAATAATGAAACATCTATACCATTCTTTCTATTGAAGAGTAGAAAGAATAGTATAGAATAGTATAAGGGACTTACGCAATAATGAAACATGTTTACGTTGTTCACCGTTATTGTTCACTAACGAAAACAACATTGTTGCATTTTTCTTGAGCAAATACCCTAAGCAGTACATGAAAGAGGTCATCCTATATCAGCCACCGATTAAAGAAATCTCAAAAAAACATATGCACATTGAACGACTCTAGAATTTAAATGCTTAACAGCAGAGTAGAAAACGTTGAAATAAAATGCTGTATCAAACATATGCATTCACAATTGTATTTGAGAGAAACTCTAAATTCCCTTAATAACTCTCAAATTTTTTAACGACTAAAATGAGAATCTGTTGTAGAATCACATATTAGCTGATTCATGATGAACACTGTCGTCTGACTGATGTGAATTCAAATACTTCGGAGTGTCGGTCTTTCGTTATTTCCCCCACTATCTTTGTAAACAAGACAGATGATATAGCACGAAATCGAGATCGAATTGCGCATTCGCTGATAGCGAGCTATATTCGTTACTAGTAGTCGCTTCATAAGTTCTGTAAAATAGGACAATAAGTTGTTTAAGTTGTTTTTTTTTGCCTTTTCGAATAAACATTCAGCAAAGATTTGTTGTAGTGAAAATTTTTTAGTGCGTAACCAAAGTTCTTTCTTTTAGTTTCTTACAGTTATGTTTGCTGAGAGGTTTTCATGCTTGCCTATACTTGCATGTTTCAGCTTATCTATTTATTTGCTCAGCTGTGCGGCTTTCTTTTCAAATATTCATCCTAAATCGTGTATCCGTTCGATAAAACCAAAAAAAGTTGAAGTAGCAAAATTGCAATGGTACATTTCCCTGAAGTCAAATTTAAATTTCGCACGTGCTCTCCATATGTGATCTCCATAAGTGTTAGATGTGATAGAGTTCTCTTTAGAGCCTAATTTTAAGCTGGCGAAGGGAACGTTTTACCTATCCGAGCAAAATTCCCGCCTTGCAGAAAATATGTTTTATAGTATGGTGAAAACCACATTCATCCTTACATACTTGCCTCGTTACCCATCCAGACGGTGCCACCTAATTTGAAAGTAACCATCAGATGGTTACTTTCAAATTAGGTGGCACCGTCTGGATGGGTAAAGTTCAAAGGTGGCATCAAAGTTCACCTCCGTCCTATCAAAGCTTCGCCTACGACCTTTGAAACGTCCATCTCGTTCACATACGGCTGCCATAATAGCTTATTGCATTCTTATCAACCATTTGTATTTCCAATTAGGATGGAAAAAAAAAACATTAGCAAACACGCTTTTTGTTTACTCTTGAAAAATGCTAATTCGTTTCTATCAAAATGGAAATCTTTTTGATTTTCTGAAGTTCCTATCACTTATACCACTATGTTTGCTACCCACAGATCACCGTTGATGACATCGCTAAACACACCTGAGCAGCTCAGCTGTGAGTCCACGCTCAGGAAATTCTTGCTGCACAGTTGGGAACTGTTCTAATTATATTGCTCATTGTGCTCTCTAAACGAATTGTGATTTTTAGTCTTTAAGCAAATCTTCATGCAATTGTTTTTACTGCCAAGACAACTCGCACATAGAAATGTAGCATGTACCAAAAAGTTGCCCAAAAACAATAAACTACCCGCTGCAAGCAAACAACCAGATCTGTGAGGTTATATAGTGATGAGAAATGCAATATATCAAGCCGGAAACTTGCGCATCATATTGTTTATTTTGTTACTGCTCATGATTCTCTTCCCAACGAGTCCTAATTTGCAAATGACCCCTATAGTAGCTATTTAAGTGCTAAATTTTAATTATGTTAAACTAGGAAGAATCCTGCAGCATCTGTATCGAACGAATTTAGCCCCATCAAATCGTGGAGCTAGGCTCCTAGCCGATCTTCATGCTTGTCGATGAACCTTGCATATCTGCTGTCTTTGCGTTTGCATTTTTTCTTGCTTTATGTTTTGAAAATTGTTTATCAATCGCAAACATTTGCGCACTTAAAAATAACTTGCAAGTTCACCAAAGAAACACTAACGAGCCTGTAGTTGTCACTTATCCAACGCAGCTGCGCATGAGATCCGATGACAAGGTGTTCGCTCACCATCAATCCACTACATTGAATTTCTTGTTCCTACCCGATTTCGCCCAGTTGTCGTCGTGATTATTCCCCATTATAAGCCAGCCTTCAATTCACACTCTTCACTGAAACCTGAGGTTCAAAGAACAGAAGCTAACGTAGTGAAATTTGACTCTACGTAGGCAATAGCTAATGAAGCTCATTCAGCAACAACTTAATCATTTCATGAATTTCGTATGTTAGGTGACATGAACAATAGGTAGGTAGATACCAAAGAGGCCAGAACCAATTTAACAGTCGTAATAAATTGATTGTGCGATACTCAAATGAAATTTCTACTTCAAAACGACCGACAACTCAAATTCTATTCGATTCGGTGGCGATAATTTTCAAAAGTGATTATAATTGGTGCATGGAACCTAAAATGCAGTGATGCTAAGTTTTTTAACATACCTATTTGCGAACGGACGGGTAGTAGCTTAGTGGTAGAGCTCCCGCTTCGTAGGCGGGAGGACCTGGGTTCGATTTCCGGCTGCTTACCCGATGGATCGCCAACAGGCTGACCATCAGGCTTTCCGAAACTGGTCAAACACAATTATGCATGGGCATGGTTGTCAGCTGCATCGGTACGGGAACCGATGAAATCAGAACCTTTGCATCCTTCGCACTTATTTGCTAATAGTGTTCAATTGAGGTAACACTTCAATCGATTTTAATAGGTATGAACTCATTTAGTTACTTCACTTCATTACAGCCGCTAGACGTAGTTATGAACTCCTGAGAAACCTCAACGTTCATAAGCAAATTAACAAAGGAATAGCATCCATTCAAGACAGTTATGTTTGGGATGAAAAGAAACTGTAATTAACCGATTGTTGCAGTTATGTGGTTTATTAGACGAGTTATTAAAAATCTATTGTTTTTTTACTGCCTACAATTTACTTGGGGCCACTCACTCACTGTTTGTGCAGACAAGAGTAATATGCATTACTTTTGTCTAGTTTTTTTCATGCGAATTCTTTTGAGAAAATCTCTTCAACTAAGCGCTACTGCTTTCGTCTACGAATCTACTGATGCATGCTTCAAAATGTTTGGTTGACCAAATTTTTCTTTTTTTGCCGATCGGGTAGAAATTATAAAAGATTTCGGATTTCAATGTACATTAGTTCGAGTAACAACGCTGGAAAGGAAAAGAGAGTTAGCATCTTATATAAAAGTTATTATGAGTAATGAAGTTACTGGATTCTAATCTCGACTGATTGCCTGTAAATTTTTTCTGGGAGAGCAACAGAAATGAAATTAAATAAGTTTTGATATGCTTTCTTTCAAGCAGATTTAATTGTGCGATATATACGATTTTCTTGGCTATATTTGATGCACGTATTTTTGCCATGTATTTTCATGACCAATGGCACCCTTCTTCCGAAATCATTTAAAAAAGGCTCATTTAATAACGAGTCATATTGAATATAAGCTCCAGTATGAATGTGCCTCCCCTTCGCATTCCTCTTCTCCTCTTTGCTCCCCCTTTCTCTCTCCTTGCCAATAGAAACCCCACCTTTAGTTTTGGATATGTCAATATATGCGCCTAATAGATTTCATTATTTTTAGGACACGAAACGAATCTACTAAGCTCGACTGTTCGGAAATTTATTATTGTTTTATCGATGTTGAGCGCACTATAAGATTGTTTGGAATATTCGATCCAGAGCGAGAACACTGTATGCCCTTGGGATTCTACTACAGATTTTATCGTATATGTTATGCTATTCGCTCTATAACCAAACTGAACAGTTGGAAAGCAACAATTCCCAAAACTCTTGGCAACACTCAGATTTAAAAATATCCGAGGCAGCGCCGATATAATAATTTTCTTAATCCAAACGATTTCTAGTAAAATCACTGAAGTTGAGAGAGATCTTATCCGAAAGCAACGCCCCTTCAACGAAACATCACCTAAACCCCGGACACGCCCCGTCGTCAGAACTTTGTCGGGTATCATTGCCAACATCACGAGAGAAGTGCTCATTTGTCAGCAATCTGCTATCAGTTTAAGTTGTGTACAGCTTTCGGCAATGTTAGCTAACTTTCTTGCTGCTCAGCTTCCATTCGATTACCTTATTTGAGTGAGAAAACCGTAGCGCGTATAGGGTTTCATGTGTGTACATAGTGCATCGTGGCAGTTGAACGCACACGAATATTCGGCGGGGTTTCTCTTAATCCTTTGACCTTCTGCATAGTTTCTATGACGACATATTGAAATGAATCATATGCATTATTATTTGCAATCGACTTCATAATCTGTATGCACATGCATAATCTCACATAATAGGAACAAATATGACACTGGAGAATCAAGTAATCACAGAACCGCAGGTAACCAAGGGATCACTAATAATCACAGAATCATTCGTAATCAAAGAATCATAAATAATCACGGAATCACAAGCAATCAGAATTAGAAGTAATTGAAGGTACTGAAACGTCGAATAAACGGGATTTATTATTGCGCAATTGATGTTCGTCAACAACAACAACACTTTCATGTTCCACAAAAAGATGTATATTTGTTGTTTAGCGCTGAATGCAGCCTTCTTGCTGCCCTCTTCACTCTTGCACGTTCTTCTTTCAAAAAGTTCTTGTACCATTCAGTAGCGCTCAATTTTTGTTTCCTAGTTCAAGTATTAAAAATCAGCACATCACGCCAACTTTTGAGACCTTATGGAACTTATCAATCAGCATTGCCATGCAAACGAATGTGTTCAAATAGAATTCTCGATCATTCTGTTCTTACGACCCTAAACACTATGATAGATCAATGCTAGCTTATAGCATAGAGAAATTTGCTCTGTAAAAGCTTTCGTCAGGAAGAGAAAACACGACATCAACTCTTACATAGTACGTGCTTAGGATTTTGCCTTCCGTTACTCTTACTCACCGTATCTCCTCTTCTCTCTCTTTTCTATTTTCGCTATGATCCTCGACGCTTATCAGTGACGTGGTCTGAAGATAAGATGATGACGGGATCTGAAAGCGAACCTTTAAATACTGCTTAATGACACATAAACTTTGGTAATAATTTTGGTGCTGTTAAGTTCAGCAAATGGCACAAATCCTTCACTGAGTTCGCAATTGGCAATTGTGCTCGGAGTCTTGTAGTCATAACAACCGTAGAACCCATGTAGTATCTTCCTGAAGGGAATTGATGAAATCTTTCGGAGCACGTTTGTGGGATTTATTATGCGTGACACCAGTTGGTTTAGTGGAACTGAGATCAGTTCAGCAAAGCGCTGAATAGTGAAAGTATGCAACTGATAGTCTGAAACTTTGTATGACCATAGGCGTTATTAAGCGGAGAGGAAGCTCCATCCCTCCTCCCCATCCATGTGGCGGTGAACTTTGGGAAAAAAATGCTACGGAAATGCATGCAAAGGTACTTTTTTAGGTCTAGGGCCACAGCTATCGTTCGGTATAACATCGCGTTCACGATTGATCGAAATGAGATTTGGGGTCACCAGCGTTCCTCCTCTCCTTCACTTCCGCATCGATGGGCTAAAGAAGGGTTTTCAGAAGGCATGTTCGTAGCCCCCGCACCATTTTTCACCTTATTGTGATCCCGATGGGCTTTCACAGCCACCATTACGGTCCAGAAAGATCGTCCAACACCTGCGGGCTACCGTAGCTGTTGGACGATCTTGCTGGACCTTAACGGACCGTTATCCGTTCTCCAAGGCCCTTGAAAATTGAGCGGGAGAGATGGGAAGGGGGGGAGCCCCCGCACCATTTTTCACCTTATTGTGATCCCGATGGGCTTTCACAGCCACCATTACGGTCCAGAAAGATCGTCCAACACCTGCGGGCTACCGTAGCTGTTGGACGATCTTGCTGGACCTTAACGGACCGTTATCCGTTCTCCAAGGCCCTTGAAAATTGAGCGGGAGAGATGGGAAGGGGGGGAGCCCCCGCACCATTTTTCACCTTATTGTGATCCCGATGGGCTTTCACAGCCACCATTACGGTCCAGAAAGATCGTCCAACACCTGCGGGCTACCGTAGCTGTTGGACGATCTTGCTGGACCTTAACGGACCGTTATCCGTTCTCCAAGGCCCTTGAAAATTGAGCGGGAGAGATGGGAAGGGGGGGAGCCCCCGCACCATTTTTCACCTTATTGTGATCCCGATGGGCTTTCACAGCCACCATTACGGTCCAGAAAGATCGTCCAACACCTGCGGGCTACCGTAGCTGTTGGACGATCTTGCTGGACCTTAACGGACCGTTATCCGTTCTCCAAGGCCCTTGAAAATTGAGCGGGAGAGATGGGAAGGGGGGGAGCCCCCGCACCATTTTTCACCTTATTGTGATCCCGATGGGCTTTCACAGCCACCATTACGGTCCAGAAAGATCGTCCAACACCTGCGGGCTACCGTAGCTGTTGGACGATCTTGCTGGACCTTAACGGACCGTTATCCGTTCTCCAAGGCCCTTGAAAATTGAGCGGGAGAGATGGGAAGGGGGGGAGCCCCCGCACCATTTTTCACCTTATTGTGATCCCGATGGGCTTTCACAGCCACCATTACGGTCCAGAAAGATCGTCCAACACCTGCGGGCTACCGTAGCTGTTGGACGATCTTGCTGGACCTTAACGGACCGTTATCCGTTCTCCAAGGCCCTTGAAAATTGAGCGGGAGAGATGGGAAGGGGGGGAGCCCCCGCACCATTTTTCACCTTATTGTGATCCCGATGGGCTTTCACAGCCACCATTACGGTCCAGAAAGATCGTCCAACACCTGCGGGCTACCGTAGCTGTTGGACGATCTTGCTGGACCTTAACGGACCGTTATCCGTTCTCCAAGGCCCTTGAAAATTGAGCGGGAGAGATGGGAAGGGGGGGAGCCCCCGCACCATTTTTCACCTTATTGTGATCCCGATGGGCTTTCACAGCCACCATTACGGTCCAGAAAGATCGTCCAACACCTAAGGGGGGGGGGGGGGTGAGGGGGATGGGGGAAGGAAGGCTCAACGAAACAGTGGAGTCACTGCAAACGATTTTGGATCGGTTGCGATATATTTCGATATCAATACAGTCATTGCAACAAATTTTTCTAGTCATCTTGACAAGGAATTGAAATGCTATACTTTCATTTAACATAGGATATAATAGCACCTTAATGAGCATAATTCAACTCAGCAGCAACCTCCATGAATATTTGGTGCTTGGATGGCTCAACTCACAATTCTCGTTCATTTAATTGACATCTTTAGAAAGATTATGGGCTATTACGCTTGAGAATAAGAGGTCTAATTAAGAAAAGGTCTAATTAATCGAAGAAGATACGCACTGGTAACCGATTTTATTATCACTCGCCTTGTTCAAATATGGAAATTATTCAGAACCATTATTCAGTGCAAGAAAAAACAATGACGGAAAGCGATTGTATAGCTGGACCTTATCTGTTGAAGCAGTCATTAAAAAAAAAATTCATTTCAATACGTTGATCTTCTTTTCAAGAATAGGGCAGGAGGAAGGAATAAGAGAAGGCAATAGAAAATCTTACCGGAAATGGGAACGACGATCCATTTCATTCCTTGTTTTTCATTCCCAACCTTTTATTTGAAAACCGGATAGGAATTTCATCCAATAGCCATCGGCTATTCACATTCGAAACCAGTGGACCATGTTATTCATGGTGCGCAATAATTATGTTAACAACTTGTTCCTATTATCATTTGATGGATTACGATTTTCTCGAAATTATTTTTATCTCGACTATTTCTAAGAATCTGTTCCGGTCGATTTGAAATGAAAACTTGATCGCTCATGAAGTACATACTCGTTTTTTTTAATCTTGTAAATTGTTTTAAGCGCTTCAAAGATAGTACTATGGCGTCATTCATGGAATAGGGCCATTGAATTTAGTTTATTTGAATTCAATACTGGCAATTAGGGTAGCCATTGTTCGTTGCAACAAAAGGGCAACTCGCAAGAGATGCTAATAAAGTTGTTACCCTTCAACTTTTCTTAACAACCATTTCTTTGTCGCTAGTTTTTTGGCATTGTGCGACACCAAATATGTTATTCGTAGATAATGGGACTAGAGTATATAGTATCAATATAGTATATAGAGTACGTAGTATGTAGTATGTAGTATAGTATTGATATATATGTCAATTGTATATGTATAGTATCAATATAGTATCAATAATATCATTACTAACAATAGTATCAATAGTATGTAGAGTATCAAAGTTCTGATAAAATGACAAATAATTCGAAAATCTGAACAGTTAGATGTTAATTCTTATTTAATTAATTAATCTATGTTAATTCTAGATGTTAATGTTAACAGTTAGATGTGAACAGTTAGATGTTAATTCTTATTTAATTAATTAATCTATGTTAATTCTAGATGTTAATGTTAACAGTTAGATGTTAATTCCTCTACAATTCATTGAATTCAAATACGTTCTATTTGAACCTATAATGAATTTATCTCTTCTGACTATTTTTAAAAAAAAGTAGTGTTCTTATAACAAACTTTTTTGCTATAGCATTATCCGTAACACTTTTTGTAAAATATAAGAAAAACGACAAATTCAGAAAAATTTTGAACATCTATAGTGGTAGCGCTGCTCACTGAACTACTATTCCAATCGCAATTTGCTTCACCGTATTGCTGTCGCTTGACGTTTAATGATCTGAATTGTTGAGTTAATGCGCATTGTTGTTATGGCTTCAGTGTATGTCTTCAACAATCGATTTAACAACGATATTCATAAGCAATAAAATAAAATCTCAGCACACCAGCGAGTAGTCCTTTGCGCTTAGGATTTCTTAACTGTGTATGTCTTCAGTGTTGTTGTTTTCATCGCTTCACGAATGTCAGTAGTGGAAAGTTTGGAATAACATATTAGTCTGATTTCTTCTATAGCATTGCAATTGCAACGATAGTTATTTTTCTCATTTTCTTATGGGATTTTATTTTTGACGAATAGTTTGCTTGTTTTTTTTTGCAAAATATTGCGAAATAAATCTAAAAAATTCTCTATTTAAAAAAAAGCGTAGAGGCATATTTTTTTCATATT
>JPKZ01000066.1:107991-126081 GCA_000803305.1 Toxocara canis | reverse complement strand
GGAGGGGGAAGGGATGGAGGTGACGGGATCAGGCGAACAAAATCCACTGAGCTCCCACTACCTCGCTCGAGAAAAGTCCAAAGAGACCAATTTAAAAAATACCTGCTCGTTGGCGGTTATCGCGCAAAAGACAATTTCGCAGAAACCTTGTGCTGCAAATTGGCGGAAGCATATACCACCGATTACGGAACGACCTAAACAGCATTTATTCATGAGCCAAAAAGGTGAAAGTCTTAACTGATAGTCACTACATTTGCTGGTTTGTGTTAAAAATTCCCATATGAAAAACAGCATAGCAAAATGGAATGCATAGGCTACGACTTTCAACTGCATTTAGCGAAAGCGAAATAACTGCTGATGAAGATATTTCGAAAGAATTTTCATTCAACCGAAGTTAAACAGGAGTCGGCGCGTTTTCAAATGGATGCTCTACTCCGACATCTGCCATATTTATTACGATTGATGCAATCACGGATTTCCAACGCGAAGGCGGTTCCTATGATATGCTGCAGGCAGCTTCATTCAGGGTATTTTTACAGTCCGGCCCTTCTTAACCCTGGATAAGCTAAAGGCAAGGGCAGCAATCGAACAGTGGCCCATCAGGTAACGAAATGCCTTTGAGCACCAGACCAGTGCGCTGGCTAAACTCCCTCATTAATTATCTATACCCAGAGAATTCTCTTCTGACAAAACGTCTGTGGATAGATATGGGGTGTGAGCAATGCCTAGCTTCTGCACGCTTAATACAAGACCCGAGTGTCCCAATCAAACAAATTTGACAATGAAAACAAGCAGCTCTAGCATCTACAAGATTGCTACTACGACACAGCCGCATATACTGGGCTGTTATTACCAGGTATTTGTTTTATAGCTACAAAAAGCCAATCGCACAATGCAACTATTCATATCAATAACATATCGCCTCATTACAGTTACCTCAATAATAAGCAACCCAGAAATGAAAGGTTCAGTCAGGACGCCGTTGTGCCGTTGTCTACTTGCAGATTCGACACAGCCAGCTTCACACTGCACACCTTTAGCTGAGATTGGATGCTACTGTTCAAAACCGCTGAGGCAACTTTGATGCTGCCAACGTCAACAAACACGCACATCTAACGAAGTTTTGGGCTACGAAACCAAGTACATAGCTGCTAACGTTTCTTGACAACGACGAGATTCTTGTGCCGATAATCGAATACCAGTCGCGTGATGTATTCTTTGGGCATACGAGGTAACTGGGCGCTAAAAAGATGTTGCAGCTGCAAAAGCCACGACAGCTTCACTCTGCTCTGATATGGATCCAACTCCATGCGATTTGAGATCACGTGAAACGATATTATGCCCATACTTTCCTAAAAATCAAATATGTGCAAGAGGAATAAAAAAGAATGATAGTCGAATTGAAGGAAAACATTCTTAGACTGAAATATTTCAGGTTCGGACCACGGTTCAGAAAAAAAATTTTAGAAAGCAACCTAAAAGCCAACCAAATTGCATTTCGTGTCTTGCTTAACTAGTTGAAACTATTTTCAAGGAAGTTTCTCACGCACAAGCGCCAATCGCATTCATGTGGCACAAATAATGCCCTTCGAGAACGGTCAAAAGTACAAATACGCATCATTAAATACAGCAGCACACGATGAACATGCCGAAAGTGCAAACAATAGCTAAACGATTTATTTTTAAAAGCCAAACTATCGGTACCTGACGTTTAAGGGCACACACGTTGCATTGCTAAAATAAACAATGATTTAAGACTGCAAAAAAACCGCGTCCCTATGAGGTGCATAAAAGAGAGGAGAAAAAAATGTCGATGAAACGACTATCCGTGTAGATGACCCCCCACAGCAGCATTAAGTGATTTACCCAACGCATCGGCTGTAATCAGTTATCAGAACAAAAGTAACAGCTTACAGCCTAAACGCTGCATTCGTTGCTTTGTACACTGTTCAACACTAACTTCAAGACCTCTACCTCAGAATTATATAGCATACAGTAACGATGAAGTAACTGAACAGACAGCCTATGAACTTAGGGAGACCGTCGAGCTGAATGCACGAATTCTCTTCCCTTTTATTCGCTACTGCTCGAGCACCGAAGGGAATAGCTTGCACAGGTCATGACTGTTCAGCTATCCCACAGCTAATCATCAAGCAGCGAGCACCAGTTTTCTTAGAGCAGAAGAACGCGTTTTGAACGATGATGTTTGTTCGGATTCGCCAGCTTTAATGCATAACAAAATGAATCACGCAATTTATATTTTCTGAGTGAATCGCTGCCTTTCCAACTATGACCAACTTCGGCGACAATGTTTCAAACAGAAGAGTAAGAAACGATCTCATTTGATGCAGTAGCCCTTCCATTATTTATACAATCTTCATCTAACATTACCACTGAGTTCGACACTTACATGCAAAAATATGCATCAATTCAATACCATTTCACCGACCCTTCTCGCAGCTCGAACGCAATTATAAAATAATGAACCACCTGAACGAACAAATAGCGCAAAACGATATAATCCAAAAATACAAGAGAAAATATCGAAACGGTCCGGCTAACAAAATCGAAACAACTTATTTCCATTTACTGCACCTCTTTCATATTTAGGACACATTGCCAACTCATTTTCTCATTCTCAGAAATTCGCTTCTCCGTTCGCATAACGAACCAACCGCTCCACTCACCTCACGACGCGATATTTCACTTCTGGCCACATCCATTTCAAATGCATCCATTTTATAGGTAATACCCTTCGGCATCTTCGCTTTTAGCTCCGTCCGCGCAACAATACGTTCCACTGTTTCATCGTCTATATCATCGAGCACTGTTAAACCTTCTCGTTTGCTACGCCCCGATTCTGCAAGTTGTTTTCTGCACTGTTCAGCTTTGCGGAAACGCTTGCCTATACGCTATCAATCGGAGGAGAAAAGAGGTGGGGCCTATATTCATTCGCACTCCTTCCGTTCAGCACTCTAATGAGATGAAAGATAACGAATGGAACAAACCATGAAAACTTTGTACAGCTCCCATCCACCTCGGCTCCCTTTATGGGCATAATATCAGACAATCATCTAAATTAGGCGACTTTTACTACAAGTAATTATTGCTAGTTTTAAAAGGGCAGGACATTTTAAGCAATATGAACGACGGCCCATTGCACAGCTTGGAGTGAATGCAAACGGCCCGATGAGAAAGACCACCAGAATAGGGAATTATAAACTATGGTTCGTTCAGCAATAAACTCTTACCCACAAAGAACAGAGAACCGTTGAAAACTGCAAAAGGAAATTTAACAACTGTTGAATTCGACTTCTAAACTGCTTTAAAACATAAACGGCTAAATGTTTGCAAATATGCCCACCTTCTGAGCATTCAGAAGCCGTTTCGGAGAGATGCCCATTGCAAGCATTCCAAATAGAGTGTCCTCTTTTGGCTGAAGGAATAGAAATCCCCTCTGGCAATGCGTAAGTAGTCAACGGGTCACTTATCGAATCATTTTCAAGTAATGCCGCAAGCAGACCAGATGCAAATTCCACAACACTGTCCAACAACTAGAAATGGTAAAAGCAATAAGGAACAATACACTTTGCCAGATTTGTAGAGCATCACAGTGCTACGCTAAAAGGGGCTCATTGTTTCCTTTCGCTTGAAAAATCTTTCACATATAAGCATCCTAAAAGCTTTCATCGTTCTTGCGAGAGCCTTAAATACTCATGTAACGTGAGAATAAATAATTATCAAAAAAAGTCCGAAGTTGAATAGGGAGCAAAATAAATTTTTCGGCGGGTCGCCGGAACGCTTCACCTATCCATTATACGACTGAAAGTACACTGCTTTCAATTAAGTAGCGAATACAGAAAGTGAGTTAACGAAAGTGAGTTCGAATAATTTAGATATTGACGATGACGAAGGTGAGTTAACCAGAACACATTTAAATGTTTACAGATTTATTTTAACAAGCATGCCCGCATCACTCATCTAAGTTTTTTACAAACAGTTTAGCAAATGAGAGTTACAAAAGTTGAAGCAGCCAGAAAAGATAACAGAAAAAGGCAAAAAACAACAATATCTTTTAAGCTGCAAAACCGACCGTTTCGTCGATAGCTCCTCTGCAGCGCTGCAAATCGTTGATGAGTCTCGGTACGAACAGCAGAAGCAGTTTTCGTCCGAAAGTGTTAATAAGTTGGAAACGTTGCAACGACTTGTACTCACGAGGCAGCGAACAAAACAATAACCATCGAGCGAACAATATGCGATGCTCTAACGAATCTTCTCTTCCTGCTGGAAACCGATAACGTCATCTCGAAGGCAAGATCCCGATGATGTTATATTTCAAAAGACTCGAGGGAGGTAAGAGAGAAGGGGGAAGAGGGCACGGAAAGTGTAGACTTTCCTGACCCTTAAACAACGTTCTTCCAAACAACCTTACATACATTATCTTAGAATGTTCACTCTATAAATCACCGTTCCATTTCTACCACCACATCTCGTATTCTGTTTCGGGCCCCAATGGAAACATAGCTCAGCAACGGTGGAGGTCTTGCAGACCAAATTTTCCAAATAAAGATTTTACTTTTGTTGGATGAGACCTAAATGCACACTGATTCACCAGCAGGTTCAGCGCTCTCGGGCTAAACCAATGGCAAATGAACGAGGAGATTAGGGTTCCAAAAAATGCAAGCATTACTTGCAAAAGCAAAATAAAGAAATGTAAATAATGTCAGTCGCTAGCAGTAGAGAAATATGGGATGGAAAGACATACACGAGCTAAAAGATTCAGATGAAAGATAAGTGAAAGAGCATAAAAAAACGTTTTAGCTCTGAGAGTCAGGACGTAATGAGGGAGTTACAAGCATCAGTAGAATTCACTTACAGCCTTCAAGCGTATTCGGTACCGGGATCGACCAGTCATTCAGTGCTCGCAGAAACGTTGAAGCAGTCTCTATCTCTGTTTCAATCTCCCTGAAAAAAAATCTTGCTAAACGAAAACTTTCAAAATTCTGCTTTCCTTCTTCGCTTCAAAGCAACTGTGTATGTCTTATATGACCCGTATACGATCGTATCACAATCTCTCCAGACCATGACGAATATGTACTGAAACGAAGTACGATTCTATATCTAAGCATTTCAATCCAAAACAGAGCTATTCTATGACCAATAATCAAAGTTATATTACTGCTACATTTTGATCGGCACGTTCTTGTATGAATATTAAGCTGATTGTTTTCTAAATAAAAGAATAATTCAGTCTGTTTGAGAGTTGAAACGGTACTTTCAGAATGGACCATCATTTCGAATTCACTGGCAAAAAGTCCAGAGGGCAGTGTACTTCAACAACAAGTTGCAAGAATTAGCAGCTAGTGCATTTTCTCCATAGTAGAGGTACATAGTGCTTCAGTAATCTGCCTGATAGAACCAATAAGCCACTCGCAAAGCCTCATCACAATTCACTGAATATCTACCCTCAACTACCCTCAACACAAGACCCTCTCTCCCTCGTCGTCCTTGTCCTACTCTGGAATCAATCATGAGAATCTTCCTTAAAACAAGCTTTTTTCTTTCGAAATTCCAGTTTCGAAATCTCTCAAAATTCTCCAATACAAATAATGCACTCACCTTCGCTTTCCTTCATTTTTGACGACAACAAAGTTGCAAACAATTTTAGTGATTGATAGTGGTTCAAATGGGGGAGAACCGAACGGACTTTCGAAGAATTTTTTGCATCGGCCAGCACTTATCGCTTTCTTGTACATATTTAGCAGCATCAACACCACCTAAACTTCTTTAGTTACAAAATAATTCACCCATTCTAAAAAAAGATGTTTAATTCGGCTTTCAGCTTATACGGTTCGTTCTTTATATTGTAGGGCAAAAGTATTTCACTGATGGTGAAGTTAGCGCAAAATGCACTGGTGTCCTCATCAACAAAACATGCGACACGGATGCATCTCACAAATGACCAATTCCTTCGATTACTACTGCACATTCTCAGCTTATCTTTAAAAAGATATCTTTTCGCGGAGGGAAACAATTTACAAGCCACCGTAATCTACAACCTCGCATCTTTAACCGAAAAAACCAATACAACATTTGCAACTCTTAAACATGCATATAGCTTTGAGATGATCGACCGCTTAGAAAACAGATAATAGAACCTACTCCCAACCGTGTTAATGATCGTTTCGTTAGAAAAAAACGCAGTATCATGCTTCTTATCTCCATGAACAGCGAATGTATTCGCGCATTTGAGCTGTGGAATTTGCGTTGTGAAAAGCCACACAATCCTGGTATTTTCCTGGTCCGATCCCACCCGTAGTTCCAATTTCAAAATCGTATAGGCGAGGGAGCATTTCGATTATTTCTAGTCATCGATTCCAAGTGTTTTTTCGCAGCTATTTTCACTTTCTGAAAAAAAAAAAACAACCTTTCCTGGTGGCACTCTAATATCGATGCAGTGTCGCACCGTTTTTAGCCATGAACTGCACTCTCAGTACTAGCAGAAATGAAGTTGATCCAAACAGCTAGCGTTCAGCCGCTTAGACAAAAAACAATATTAACCTGAAGCACTTCGGGATTGTCATCGCCTTTGAGACGCCTATGCATACTCTCTGCATCGGTGATTAGCGACAACAGAGAGCGCACCTCTCGATCTTTCTTCTTTTGTACGTTTTCCATGTGTTTTCCTTGGAACGAAACATACTATTCACACAAATTCTCAATAGTCTATTAGGAACGGGCTGCGACGAGGAAAATTTAAATGAAAACCTATTCAAAAAGGAATGCCTGACACATTAAATTAAACAACAATCCACCACTCCTTCCCATTGTTTGGCACTTTTGATGAAGCTTTTTTTAAAAACAAATATGCGCACCAGCGACCGCTAACGACTTTGAGCTGAAGAAGATGGGGGACTGGTTATAATGCGCCAAGCATGGAAAGGCTCAAGATGAGGAAAAAAGATATTCGTGTGTTTATTTCCACTATTTTTTTTTTCGGAGAGGAAATTCATTCGAACGTAATTAACTGGCGAATTGATCCCTCATTTATGAGGCGTACGGGGTTGATTTGAACAACACGGCGTATTTTGTTGACGACGATACCAGAGCACAGATGGAAGTTCTATTCATTCATCGTTTTGCCGTACTGCTATCCAGACGAGTGAAAACAATATATTATACGTGCGAAGACTCCATCTTTGTGTTGATATCGACAGCAACATAATGCTTTGTACAGTTCAAATGCAAATCTTCAGCAACTAGTAGAACGCGCGATACTTTGACAGGGCGCAAGTTTCGGAGTCATAAAAGCGATATGGAGGTGCAACGGGTGATTTTTGAAATGCAGACCCGGAATAGGCCAGGGTGCTTATATTCAACAGTAGATACCGAATCGAGCCGAGCGAAGAGACGAAGGGCAGATTCAGCGCAATAGGTGAATTTTAAGTAGAAGACTGGAGTTTTGCGGGAAAAAAAGAAATTCCACAATATTTTTACAATACAGAACTCTTCGTAAAAGGTGCACTTGTATAAACTTACAGCAAGAAAATAGAGTACTAACCAAGTGAGTGATTGCATCGACGGCACGCTGAATTAAAAGGCGTATCACGCATCCATGCGTCATCACCATCGTAAGCGCTATCCGCGTTTCCACCCCCACCTCTCTTCCATCCATCACAGTTGCAAGATGCACAACGCGAATAAAGTGCCAACTTCTTCCACTTTCTATCCTCAGTTGAATCTTCTTCTTTTGAAGTTACCTTCATCCCAGTAACAAACCTAAAACACTCCTTACACTCAGCATCATCTGTCAGCAACAAGAGGGTATAGATTTTCGGACCATGTGAAGAGCCAGTAGGCAATTAGTGTTTGGATCACTGGCTGCTTGAGCACCCCTCGCACATGAACGATCGGTGATTGCTTGGAGACCCTTAACTGAGAACGGCTAGTGATCATTTGGGTCTGCTCGTATGGGAACAGTCTGTCAGTGTTACAGAGAGCTTGCTTGGCGAACCCTCGGATTTGACGCTTCCTGCCGCAAAGGATGCAAACGGTTCCTCGCTTTCACAGACCATGAAAGCGTGGTGAGGAAGGCTATTTACTTCCCTCTTACCGACTTCCGCTCACGACTACTATTAGGCAGCTTTTTTTGAGAAAGCGCAATACGGAGAGGAAACGTGAACAAATCGTGACTGCATTTAGAAGATTGCATGCTGTATATGTAAGTGCTTCATAGGCCCTTTTCCTTATTCACGAACAGGACTAACAAATACAGTATTATTAGAGCATTGTTCGTCACAAGCTGATGTTGGTCACATCACTTCCGCAATAAAGAATATCATTTATTTGATGGTGGGTCACGTTATGCCATAAGGAGAGATGTCATTAAACGACAAAGCGGCTCTTGCCGAGTTTCTTAGGATGAGCACGTTTGTTTCGGGAGTAGGTAAAGTGTTGAGAAGATTTAGCGCAAAATAATGCAAAGTTTTATACAGCAAACAAAGGTCAATTTTGACTCAGCGAATTTAATGAGTGCAAATGAAAGGGAATAAAGACGATGAGAAGCGGAAAGAGAGAATGATCTACACTTTTGCAGGCAGAAAAAAGCTTTGATGGAATAAACATAAATGCAATTCGCTATTTGGCTTCCTGGATCGTTTTACAACACTCAGAGATGCAAGCAACAAGTGATTGGTTGTAAGGCGCAGAGTCAAAAACCCAAGTTGTCCTCTCCATATAGAATTGTGAAGCATGAGGAAAAACAAAATTCTTTTGGAAAAAGTCGCCTAAAATACGACTTAAAAATGTCGATGAATTCAACAGCCCAAGATTAGTCATGTCAAGAACAGTATCTTTTATACTGAAATAATCATAAAGTTTTCCACAGTTCGGGAACAACATCAATGTTAAGCGATTCAAGAAAAATCGAAAATACATCAACAGCGATAAAGAAAGGTTTTCCTCTACAAATAACATAAGGCATAACACTATCAGATAAAGTTGCACTTTTAAATCGCAAAAGCTTTAATCTGGCTGCAGTGTCACTAATATCGAAAGCAACCTCGATGGCTCAGTTCATTCACAGTCCTGTAAGAGGTACATCACTGCATTAATCCGAGAGTAGCGAGAAAAGATAGACCCAAAAATAATGGATTCGGAAAAACGAACACATGTTAGTTCACCATTATGCATGTTTATCGTCAAAATGCTCTCAGCATCGCAGGGAACACCCTGACATTTAACAGCGCGATGTGAACGGTTCGTAAGCTTTACGAGTTGTCTTGACCAGGACTTTACATCTCAAAAGCCTTGATGGACGGTACAAAAAACGGGATAAGTGTCCGTACGCAGCAGTAATGCTGGGATGAAAGCCTTGCACTTGCCATCAACAGTGAACGCTATGAGAGAGAGATGCCATCATTGCTGAGTTATTACCCACTCGATGGCATCACCGCTAATCAGTATCGATCTCAGTGATTCAAAAACTAAATTTACCAAGGTAATTAGCTAACCAGCTCGACTCTGCGTACTAGTCGAAGACCAAAGCCTACCATATAACTGCCTGCACTTGCTAACGAAAAACTGTCGTATATGCACAATGGAAAACGCAAATGAAGAAAAGCATCAAAAGCGCTGTTACAGATCGCAACAATAATGATTTGGGCGGAAATTTGTTTGGTCGATAGCCAATATCGGCAGCGTGCCCGCCATCGCTCGCGCAGTCTTGCCAACCGGTAGGCAACGGCGTCTGCCAGAGTCTCGGTTTAAATAGTTCGGAATTTTATTGTTGTTTGAGGCGTTCAAGATGCTCGGGTAGTGGTCGGAGTTAGGGAAAGTGAGTGTTAAACTATCGTTTCGCTATATAAATTCTTTGGAGGATAAGGGCAGAAATGGCGAGGTTAGTTGGTCAACGTGGGTGGTACTTCTGTCGATTTATTACAATCATTCCGTTAGGGGGGTGGTTTAATCGTATTTTTGGAGACCCTCATATGACTTGGTCCACTTGTTTTGTAACAGTGGAGTGGCTTATGGTCAGTTTGAGCGAGTGATGAAACCCGTATGCTTGAGAACAGTGGAATCTCATAGGCGCGAAGTGATAGCCCTAGGTCGTACTCATTGGTTAGTTTCTCAGTCACTTTCTTTGCTGCTACTTTTATTGTTCTAAAATTTGATGGTTTTCCTACCATCATGCTCGCACGATTAAAAGTGCTCGCACTTGTCTAGTCAGATGTGACGATATCAGCATTGCAGCGCATCTTCACCAAGAAAAACAGTAGAGGAAGGGAGGAATTTAGATTTGGCGCTTCCTCGTGTGCCTAAGCCAGAGAATGCAACAATGACGAGAATGCAAATGAGGTAAGAGGCGAGAGTGCAGAGGAATTTCTGCATTAGTCTTGGCATTCATACTAGTTATTTCTGAGTCGCCTTCGGTTGGGCCTAATTCCTTCATGATGCAACATGGCGCATGTTGTCCAGATTTGCGGCGCAGTGGCGGCAATCGGCTCAGTTGTGCTGCAGTTTACGAATGTGGTCCGTGTGAGATGGCAGGTAACTGTCATGCAGTCGTCGCTGTCGCGCCATCAGCACAATTTGCACATGACAGAACTAGCGCGACAGTGATAGCATGTAAGCGCTGTTTTATTGCAATTTTCATTGGAATTATGCAGGGCGGTAGCAATTCGAGATGACATAGAGCACCTACACTGTCAGTGCTGTTTGTTTTAGCTCCGTCTAGCCCGATTTATCCACATAACTATGTCACTTTATTGTTGTCCTGTAAAATGGAGAACAATGTACGCCCACTTTGCTGACTCGTACATGTTTCGCCTTCAGTTTATTTCCTTGCTGTTTTGTATGGCACTCGTCGTGTGCTGTTGATTTAGAACGGCGATGTATATCTTTATGTATTCAACAAACTGGCTGATCATGCAACGCATGTTACCGGTCTGTTCTTCTGCGTAAATAAGGCGGCACCAAGCTTGCTCGCATCTGTGATTTGACTTTTCAAATATTTGAGTTAGAGCATCCTCTAAGCGGATTTTCGTCATATCAGCATCGAACGTATGAACAGTTTATCCGCAACACTTCCCAACTCTTCTCAATTTCGGCTTTACGTATTGTCCGCATTATTTCAAGAATATAGCAGCTTTTTGCTTGGCGTATGTCCGCTTTACGTCTTCGAACAGTCCTACAGAGAGGACCACCAGAGCAATGCCAAACGCCGTCGTTTACCACATGCTTCTGCACAATTCTGAAGACAATGTTATCATAGCTGTGCCTTATGTCTAATGCAAGATGCTGACTCTCGTAATTGCTGTTTTCCGAATTGCTTTTATTGTCTTCTTTACTGCCATTTGTTGCGGTCGATTTCTGTGTGTGCATATTAGCTTGTTATCCGAAGCCTTCGTAGTGTCACAAACGATTCGGTAACAAAGAATTAGGATGATATTTTAGTGCGTAATTTGATGTAGGATATTTTTTGCAACTTAATTTAACTTTCAAATGATCTGCGCCTTCATTCGTTCTGGGAAGGGCAGGTAGTGTGCGATACGTTTAACGAATCAGTTGGTCGGCAGCAGCCGTTTCTTAAGAGAAAAAAACGTATCTTAAGAAATATGCACTTTCTAGCCAATCACAATACTTTTAAAGAGTAAAACCGTCTCTAAAGCAAGCGGTTAGTTGCTGTGCCTTAAATCACAGTTGTTGCATAAATGCAGCGGGTTAATTAGCGGCCCTTCCGTTGGTCTTCTAGTTGTGTTATAAGCAAACCTTATCAAAATAGGAACATTTATGAAGAACGCATCCTGTTCTATAAGGCTAGCTAAACCACTGAATTCATCAGGTTTTGCGTCCGTCAGGTATGGGATCGATTCTGAAGGCAGGATGAGGCGGCGAGAGTTTTCCTGCAGCCAAGTTACGGAAGGTGTTGATTTATAGGATGGTGTAGGATCGTGCTCGAATGCCCACTGGCGTTTTTGATTATGACCTCATAGCGGACGTTAGAGCAAGTCTTGGTTGCATCGGTGCATTCTCCCTAGTTCTCGGGAAAACTGAAGTCGAAGCGTGCATTTACGACGTCGCATAGGTACTGTCTGCTGTGAATGTTGCAGTTAATAGTGGACCCTTCAAACACTTGACATCGACCATTTTAGTATTTCAGCTCTTATTCGACAGTAAATATTTTCCCATGAGTGAAATCGATCTTGTGTTTTTTTTCGAGTAGCGCGCATTTCGAGGCGATCAACGGTTTTCGCAATTCAAGTTTTTACTCGAGTCTCTGGTGCTTCTTTTTTGAGCTGAAAGAGGTATAGGAAAGCTGAAATAGCGGAGAGCGGTGTCATTTCTGCAGCTGTATTCGTGATTTGGCCAAAGCTCGGCTCTAATCGTCTTGACATGGTGCCGCGGTTATTATGTGTCGCTGTTTAGATTCGTTCGATTTGTAAGAATCGTTGGGTGTCACTTTGTTGTTAACTCCAACGTACAGCTGCTTTTGTTGATCATCTCATTCTTATAGCGACATGTTCATTGCCTTATTGTAATTTTCTAAATAATTTCACAAAAATTTTGTCAAAAAGAATGAAGAAGCAATAGGGAGGCAGACATTATTGGCGGATAGAAGTCGAAAAAAGTGTTCTTTTCGGTTGAAAAACATCAGATCTTGCATGTAAGACCGCAGCAACATTTTACTAGCTTTTCATGACCCGGTTCGAAAAGCGAAGCGCTTCGTTGCTGTGTGCATCGTGTTGAAAGCTCGTATAAACTCTCTTTTGTTTATCGAAGGCTCGCTCGCTGATGTAATTTGTTAGCATTTTGCTTGCAGTTGTACCTCATTGGCATTTCTACATATCATATTTAGAGCTTAGCGTCCACTATCTTTTCAAACAGATCCAAGGAATCGAAAGTTTCGTTGTACGCGTTGTTTGATCATTCTTTGCCTTTTTTGCTATCCTAGCTGCATATTCTATTTTCGTCCGATGCATATATATATGTATATATATATATATACACACATATATATGTCGGGCGGCAATAGCTCAGTGGTGGAGCCCTCGCTTCACATGCGGGTAGCCCGGGTTCGATTTCCGACTGCTTCCCACCATACCACTGACAGCCCAGCCAGTGGGTGGTTAACAACGGGATAAAACAGTCAAAGGGATGGCTGTGCTCGGCGTGCGATTGCCTCAGTAACATCGAGACATCGCACTGAAAGCCCGAGCGGTATATAAACATGAGTATACTGACTGGTATGGCATCACAAGAAGTCATCTTCAATCGAATTTCATTTTTTGCCCTTCAGGTGTTTTTAAACTGTGAAAATCAGAGGGTATCAGGAACCAGCGAAATGCTGAATTAATTGATTGCACTGAATTTAATTGCAAACAGTGTTTTTTGAAGATGTCTTTTTCCAGAGATGAAAGTTGTAAAGAATGCAGTTTGTCAGTCGTAAGCACTGTTTTGGCTGTAATAGTGCCAGCACAAACGCTCCGTACTCGTGAGACTGGTTTCACAACAGTATCATCGTTTTGAAACTATAAGTTACTTTAAATCTCGCACAAAGAGTCATACTTTAACGCTTATTTCAGTCCAGCGGACCCTGATCATCCGTGAAATATATTTGTGTACGCAAGTATCACTTTCTAAGGGGCGCCAACATCAAGCCTCAAGCAACTCAATTTTCCCGCGATTCTCGAGCTTGGATTTCGATTTTTAAAATCACGGACAGTGCTACATTGTCCAGAGGTCCTTCGAGAACACACAACATGCAGCTTGAAAATCGACAGATTCTGCCAAAACTTCCAGCGGTCTTCTGAACTGGATCCTGGGCGTTCAAGCAGAGATTCTCCGACAATGTTGCAATCGAATGGAAATTCGTTGTTTCGCATTTCAGTGGAAAAGTTGGAACTCATTATTTTGCTGTTTTCGGCTTTCCGCTGAAATGTTTGTGGTATTGCACTAAGTTACTGATCTCACGACTCATGCATTTCGTTTATTGTTGATGGCGGTTAAGAAGTAACATTTCTGCTGTTTTCATTTTGCTGAGATATTTAAGGATTTCATATCGCCGTATATCGCGATGCGCCTCCACATTTCTCGTTCTTTCATTCCCATTCTGCGCCACCGTTGAATTCGCATTTTTTCTTTCGCTGATTACACATACGCTTCCAGATAGGTTTGCGTAACCGTACTCGATAATCGTGTCTTTTTGGGAGGTGTGAGGAAGGGAAGGGGAGGCGGAGGAAGGAAGGAGAAGCGTTCATCGTCAAAGTAGCGTTGACTAGTTGTAGAGTGGAAGTTATTCGTTTCTTTTCCTCAGTTTCAGGCAGTGATCGCCGTACCGATGTTTTGTTAAACCTCAAATATAGTGGCGGCACTTAGCCGATGTGATTTTGGCAATGGGAACGCGTGCATCCAACTTCGAAGAAATCGCCTTTGCTCTCTTTCAGGCGTAAACGATTTTTCATTTTGTTGTCGTTCTCACATTGATTCAACCGTCCAAATTCCGGCTAGTGTTATGAGGTGGAAATGATAAAAATACCTCAGATGAAGATATCTATCACGTTTTTAGTTCTTTTTTAAAAAATTTGTTTCTTTTATGCGGTGATTTTGTCCAATAGCCGAAGATTTCCGAATAGAGCCTGCTGGTGCCTGAGACGAGATGTCCCTGGGGGCGGAAATGGAATTCTTCCGTACAGAACAGTGACAGTTTTATTAGTACTGCTGGCCAAAAGGGGCCTGTTTTGTTTTCTTATGTTAACATGCTTGCTCTGCTGATTTGAGAAGGAAATTCCAGTAATTTTTTAACGAAGTCTAGGATTATTTTTTTGGCTAACGGAATCCCGCGAAATTTTGTGTAGTGTTAGACCTGATAGAAAAAAAGAATCTGACCAAAGGCGTCCAACGCAACAGATTTAGGTTTGGTACGCCACCCTCATAATATTTGAGTGGCAGAAATTTCCGGTAGCGAAAGAGAAGCTCTTCGTTAGCGACGGAAGTTAGAAGGCGCGAATTTGAGCACAATTTTCGAATTCATGAGCTTTTTACCACAGGACTTTTTTTTGTGGCATTTATGCCCGTTCCTATCGCATCTCAAACTAACCATGCTTTCTTATTGTGAGATCTTCCGGCATCTTTTTAGTTTTCTTTTTGCGTTTCGAAGATTTCGATTCATTCATTTCAACGCTGTTTTGAGAAGTGTTTTCTGACATTTACATGCTGACCGAGTTAGCAATAGCGGTGAGTGATGTGCGTGCTTGTAGGTTGAACCCAGGCAAAAAGCTTAGTCGCGAACAAATCCCATATAAGCAACTGCGAGGATTGGTCGGCGAGTTGGTTAGTGATCATCGTATACAGCACATCATTGATTCGCCATCTCATCATCCATTTACGAGCAACGGCAAGTTTTTCAATAAAAGATCAGTCATGTTTTCAATCAGTGGGAAAATCTAATGATTTTATGGGTTGTTTTAATCTTTAGTCTGAAGCAGTTTAATTTTGCTTTCTTTTCCTTCGACTGTTGGCTTCAAAGTTAATTTGTCTTTTTCTAAACGAACTTCAGTTGCTGATCTGTTGCTGTTCTGTAGAGATGTAAATAATTATCGATTGTTCATATGGCCTTTGCATTTACAGGGAAATTGTCTAATATTCGGCTTGAAGTCTCTTGTCGTATTTTCTTCAGTAATCTTTGCTAAAACGTGCCTTATATTTGTTCATTCCTGCTCGACTCGCCGTCCCCGTTCTCGAACCGTTTTGCGTTGATCTCCAAAATCTCAAGTAGGATCAGTACTTCAAATAGTGTTGTAGTGGTAGGTGTTTGGCGCAGCCGCTTTAACGCAATAGTTTTAGAGTGGACGTAGCGGTGAATCGTTTTGATGCATTTTCAGGTAACAACAGTACGTTGAACGGTGAGGAGAGAAACGGCAGCAGCACGCTAGACGTTTCGGACGACAGTTCGTCGCGTATTTCGTTTGAAGAAAGCTTTTCGACACGTAGCAAAAGCATGTTGCGTTCGATGACCTCTTCCAGGAAGATGCTTAGCGCAAGCAGAGTACCAAGACAAGCCCGAGGAATGATGCAAATTCGGGCAAGACGCCGTAAAGCCTCTTATACGCCTCGCTTTACTTCCTTCGGTAAGTGTTGGTTTCTAATTTACTGTTTATCTACATTCGAGCAATTTCCGCAAAGATTTTGTTATATGAAAATGGCTGTTTTCTCTTTTCATCACTACCGACTTATAGATTATCTTTTTTATGACTTATACTCTTCAATTTATCTTTCATCCTTTGTGATATGTAGCGCTGTTTTTATACCCCTTGTACCTTTATCGCCCTCTTTGTATGGGTTGATAGCAAAATAGCTCGAGAGCTAAAATGATTCCTGGAACTGTTGCGTTCGTTCTTTTTTGACTAGTATGTTGAATTTGCTTTTTTTTAATATTTAAAGACCACCCATGATGTATGATGTTAAGCGCATTATCATTTAATTTAAAAAAAAAAAACTGCGTAAATTGTCGTCAGACACTTCATGTTTGGAAAATGTCGAACATCTTTAGAAAAATGTTTGTTTTTAGCATATTGTTCTGTGCTGCTTTTTTTTCCATTTAGTGCGACATTTTCGCAGCTGGTATTCTTTTCGTTGTGCTGTATCCATCGAAAATCTATGCTGCTAATTTCTTAACGCCGTGGAAAGTCTGTCATCCCCGAACGACCTTCTGACTTGCTAATTTCTTAACGCCGTGGAAAGTCTATCATCCCCGAACGATTTTCTGGGCTTGGTACATCTCACTGAAAGAGATTTTCAACAGCGAATGCTGCAGACAGTGACTGCTGTTTTTTGGCGGAACGCGGAGAATCCTCTTTCCGATTTTTTTTGTTTCAGCGGGTGGCTTTTCTCTACTAAGAAATGGTTTTAACAAAAGTCGGGTATAACTTTTTCGGCGTTGGCCATAAGATGATGTTATCTTGAAGTCATATGTTTCCTTTTCCGAAGCTACAGTATTGAAGGCCTTTGCCAATCAGTCTCGATATTCTATTCCATCTTGTGACTCTTGGGTTTTATGCTTAGGAGTAGATTTTCTGCTCGTGATAAAGCGAATCCGCTTGTAGCGCATGTGACTGTCCTATATGCCAGGAGAAGTTAGGTCAAATGAAGCGATTATGTTTTGTTCGGTGTGTTTAACACTACAATTCGATATAAGAGAAAAATCGTTTAAAGAATGTACGGAGGAGGAATTGCGAAGTGGATTCAGCTCATTCCACGAGAAATTGTTGGACACTTGTGCCACTTCGATCGAGTGCTACCACGTCATTATCAACTCGCTTAACAACTTCTTCACACACAACACGTGGACAAACAATGTTGAAGTTTGTATCGCCCGTTCGTTTATTGATTTCTAAGCTGTACATGTCCGGAGCGTTTAATCGACTGCACACGCAAATGGCCTAAAACGGTTGCTCGTAAACCTTCTTTGATCTTTCTATAGTTTCCTGCCTACAAATTTGTTATCGGACAGATCTTTAATTGTTATTAATTCCTGATTTTTGTCAGTGGAAGTTCGTTACGAATATCTTTTACAAATTAGAAAGCTAAAATTTCCTTCGTAATATAAATCGCTTACCTCTGTTTCATTTAACCCCTGCAGTGGTTGATATTAGATGCTAAAGTAGTGTGAAACGATAGTTCGTTGTGTTCTGCGAAGTCACAGTTCCTCGTCGAGAAGCAGTTTCCTGACATTTTGGCGAGAGTCCCTTCCCTCTCTCTCTCTTGGCCAAAGCGCCTGCGGTTGCCCCTCATAAACTGTCAACGATACTTGTTTTGAAGGACTTTTTTCTGCATTATGTCCATCTCTAACGAAGTCGGAATTATCTTTATTTAGTCGCTCGCTGTCTGACTAAGTTTGACCATTGTATACTGGGATCGTGGTGAAATCGGTGGTTTTAAAAGTGCCCACATCGTTGAAGAACTTCCGTGTAGAGAATTTTCGGTCACAGAAATGTCAGAAATGCTTTACTCACTTTTAATTTTCAACGCGCCAATGGAGTCAGCTGTTTTAAAACTCACATTACTGGGACGTCCAGAAAGCTGTAGCAGTAC
>JPKZ01000066.1:92919-107642 GCA_000803305.1 Toxocara canis | reverse complement strand
GGGGGAAGGAGAGGGTGGGGGGGGGGGGGGGGGGGGGGGGGGGATGCATTGGTGGTGTGCAAGTGGAATGTAAAGATTTTTTTTTCATTCATACACGCATGGGCCTTCTCCGTGGATCCGAAGAATTGATGCCACCAGAGCGCAGAGGTTGTAGGGAGAAGTGAACTGATTATTGCATGTGGAGACAGTAATTAGATTTTTTTTCTTTTCTGCTTCTGATCACATATTCCAGTTCTGTCTTCATTTCTGCAATGAATGGAACTGTAGTTTCCTTATGCTAATGCCCTCTTCGGGCATTCTAAGAGTTAAGTAAATTGCTTTCCCAATAAGGTCAAAAAACTTGAAGAACAGCAAACGATTGTTTTCTGCATGTCCGCGTTCGAAAATCCTCTATAACAAAGTTCGCCGACAGCTGAGGCACAAGAAGTACGGAAGTGCTTGGGTTGCTTCCGTCTCTGTCTGCCTGTCTCTCTGTATCTCCCATCCCATCTTTGTTTTCTTCCTGCTCCATGCTCACTTTGATCGACTATAACTACAAGGAGGGATTGCTCGTGGTCGGCAGCCGCTCTGTATAGAATTTTATTTTGCGGAGTAGACTGTACGTGATAGCCGCAGCCGCTTGTTTTGGGTGAACTAGCTGATGGTACATCTGATGGTGATCAATTTTTTTTTCGATTCGTTGTTCAAATTTTATCGCTGTGAGGAGCGCTTTTTTTTTGCGACTTTTTTGAGATCCGATGACAGTGTGGTACCCAGAAAGCAGTTTATTAATAATGCAGTAGTAGAGGATTTATTTTCAATTTTCAGCGACTCGTGAACGAATTCATGCACGACAATGTGCTGATGTCATGTGCCGAGTTAGGAGCCAAGTACGATCGTTGCGGCGAAAGTGGAGATGGCGGTCGGAGACTTCGTGAGTATGAGCTAATGGCTCTTCTCGAGATTCGTCTTTTAGGCGAGAACTGTGCGGCCGCTGTTGAAGAAAGCGATGTATGTTTTTGACAGAGTTTTTTCTCTCTTTCTCCAACAAGCGTCAGATAAAGCATTTGGTAATGTGTTTTGTAGGAAGTAGTTGTAACAAGCAAAAAAGTCATAGCATTGAAGGATGTTGATAAACAGACTTTGTGAGTTGGCAAACGAGCATTATATTTTTTTTGCACAAATCATAGGAAATGGTAAAGCAAAAGGTTGACATGAAAAAATAAGCCCTAGAGTTAATTGCTGTATTCTGCTATGCATGCGTCGTTGGATTCTAGCTACATCACTATGTGCATTATCTTGCAAACCCTTCCTAACTGACCGAAATACGGAGATCGGCGTGAAGGTAACGGTTAGTTGTTGCACGAGGGAACACAGTGCGAACATTGACTTTAGAGTTTTAGTGGAATTGCTGCGTTTTTATGTGTTCGCATTCCAGCTTCAGGTTCTTGGAGGCATGCGTTATGTGCTCTGTGATTTCAAACTCTTTTTGGTTTCGGGATCGCTGATTTTTTTCCAGTGCTCCTGCTGTTTAACAAACTTCTGATGCAATCCCGGCAGACGTTTTAAAAGGTGCTAATTGCAGAAAGAATATGCGGTGTCTTTGCTACCTTTTTATTGAACAAGTTTAGTGTAAAGCTTGTTGACAAATTTTCAGCATTAATATTTGTATATAATAAATCTGACCGTCTTTAATTTTTCCAACAGTTGGGGGAGGAGGTTTTCGTGTTTCTATCTTTTTTTTTCTCTCTCTCTTCAATTCATCGATCCCACTGGATAGTCAGCCATAGCTGATTTAGTTCTTAAAATGTGCATAGAATTGTCACGCAGATTTGTCGTCAACAAGTGCAAGGCCGTCTGATCGTTTATGGTAGGCATGAGGGAGAAGATTTTGATGAATGAATTATGAGCAAAGTTCGTATGTGTAGAAATAGATCTGTGTAGGTTTGTTTTCTTTTTTTTTTTCAGTCCTGAGCCATAAAAGTTGTGCAGGATTCTCAATTCTGTACCGATCGCAGCAAAGCTGATATATGTCAGGATAAGGTTTACATGTTTTCTTATGTATTTTCAGGTACTTAACAAATTGCGATTCATTTACTTCGCGGGCGATTTGCAGCGGCTGCGTGATTTCTTAGATGAAACGATCTCAGATCAGTTCGTTAACTTTCAACTTACCTCTAATCTAGCACGTTGTGCGCTTCCTTTTTTTTTTTTTTTTAATCCGTTTGAGCGAATTAATGCTTTTTTTTCTATTAACATTTTGTCAAACGCTACATTCGGGTTCCTTTTCTCCGCTGACAATTCGTGAGCCAACTGTCACCAATTTTGTCGTAAACAGGCTACCATCGAATTTGATGCACCTACCGACGACGTGTCAACGAGTTAATAGTTTCCTTTGGTTCCCAGACAGCCTGTTTACGAGTACCAGATTTCTGATGCTGTGCTGTTTATTGCCAACTTGTCAGCGTCTTCCCATTAGATCTCTGATTCCATAGCGAGTGGAAATAGCGTTTAAATTTTGTTCTCCGCAGAAAATTTGCCAACAAGCCACCATCAGATTTTTGATGCTTTATCGTTTATTATTTTAGCCAATTTGGATGAAGCATCAGGTGTTATGCTTTATCCAAATATTCTACCTGCAAAATATGTCTCTTAGAACGATTTGATGTGATAAATTAAATAAATGCGAGAGTTGATATTTGGAACGAGCGATGCGGAATTTTTCAACTTCTCAATCTTTTTATGGTCATCCTGTTCATTATGTATGGGCGGCCGATCCCATTCTCCTCCTTTTCTGTCTTCGTTTCTACCCTCCCAACTCCCTTCCCCTCCCCCCAATTCTCGCTGAGTTTCGTGCGAACCTTTGAAATCTAATTGAAATCTAATTTTTTTTATGCGATTGCAGGAGAGCAAAGGATGGCGTGGGGGGGGGGGGAGAAAAAAATAGGGGCTGAAGCGGGCTATGCATGTATCAGTTCATTATTCAAATGAACTGTTTCAGATTTGCTCATGTGAAGCCGTTGGTTGTGACGCGCATCTACGAAGAGCTGTGCATGAAGTTACCATTCGATCTGCAGATCTATGCTCGCGAGGAAAGCAAAGATACGGAAGGGGAGTTCGAATTGGAGAGCGCAGCAGTGCTTCAAAGACGAGCTGGTCAGGCGGAGAGTCTGGATCGACTCATCAACGGCGATGACAGTGATGAGTCGTTGGATTGCCCACCGGCCAACGCATCCTACATAGAGAGGCATCGAACGAGCGCTACCGAACGATCGTCTCGCCATCCATATAAAAGTCAGCATTCAGCAGCATATGTGCTGTCCAAAATATGTAAGTCACTTGACCTCCATATATTTGTTTAGTTGCATGATTTTTTGTGTTCTTTTGGTTTTTTTTTTTTTTTTATTTTTGTGGTTATGATTATGCAGGCAGCCCTAATATTCTTCAGGTTACAGCCTTTTGAATTTATGGATCATTATTTTTGAATAAAGTTTTGTGGCAATGACTTTGAGGTTAATAAAGCATTAAGCAGTGGAAATAATTAGCAAGAAATTTAGCAACTCTCAAAAACCAGTATTCTGGAGAAAAAGTAGGGAAACACACAAAACTCAGATTATTTGTTTGGGCGGCGAATTTTAATTTTTAAGCTAGCGTTTGACGATTACATTTCTTCAACTTCTGCAAGCAACCGCTGAAGTGCGGAAACGCGAATGATTAGTCTCGTCAGTGCAGATTGATTTTATGCAACAAATTCCTGTTCATCTCCTGCTCATTCCTCCATGCCAACTTTCTGTATGTGAATGTACATGTTGAAGAAGGCTATTTCTTTCACCAACCGTTCAATAAAAAAGAACCTTGCTTAATATTCAGTCATCTTCATGTTGAAAGGAAGAATCGCATCGGAATTTCTCGCGCTCTGCACTCTGCAGCCCTTTTTGAAAACTATTTTTCAAATCCGCATTCCTAATGTAGTGCACTGCCTTTAATGAAATTGATGTCCAATGCAATGCATTGCCTTAAATTCTTTCAGCATTGATTCATCATTTGGCGTATTTCAATGTTGTGGAGTGGTGGTTTAAAAATGGCCTGTAATGCATGGTGCTGGAAACTTTTTGTTCTCATGAAAGGATTGAAAAATAGAGTCATTAAAGATATTTGGAAGCGGTAAATTTTTATCATTCCGTTAGAATGTGTAAAAAACGAACGTGGTTGTCTTAATGGAGGGCAAATTCGGAACCAGCGAATCTATTTGCTGGATGACAAGTAAACACTAGAGCGCAGAAATTGATTTGCTCGATCATATTTCGCGGCTGAACATGAGCAAGCTTTAGTATATTACCGTCGTGACCGCGGATATGTATTATGTGCTAACATCCGCAAAGAGACCTCAATCAGCCAGATCGACATCCTAGGCCTGCCTTGCGTTCCTTTCTTTGTTTTGGCGGCGGTCTTCCTTGTCTTTCCGTTTAACGGTATTTTTACGATAGTTTACAATTCCAAGCAAGCGGGTAATAGAAGTGGTTTGGGGTGAGTGATTCGAATTTAGCGCCTCAACCTGATTCATGCAGTTGTTGGGTGGGACCGTCCGTAATGTCGCTAAAATCACGTAGTTCAGTAGCGACGAGGCGTCGTGCTGTGGGTTGTGGGTGGCGCTTTAGAGGCAGCAACCACTCTTGAGCGTTGTCTGCTCGTCTATTTCTCATACGTCCATAAAGTATTTCTGTGAGCGTGGCGCTCGCGTTGCACTCTCACCGTCGTTGAAACCTACACAGCTTTAGGGAGCCATAATGTGCTTTGGTTCACTCTCTTGCGACTTCCTCTCTATGCTCTTTTCCTCTCATCGTTCTCTATTCGTGCTGTTGTTTTCCCACTTTGCAGCTTCCTTCTGTCTGCTACGTTTTCTTCCCTGTTGCTTTCCTGCATTCTCATTCCCTTCTCATGCCCACATTTTCAAGCCAGACCATGCTGACTTCAGTCATCGAGCTCAGCACAATCCGTCTATCTGGAACGAGCAGAATGCAGTTCTGGTCAGCTTATGACTGGAATTGATGTGGAATAGAAATCACCTGCAAGCAGTAACCAATGAGTTGGAAAATAAATCGTTTTAATCGATTTTCTGAGGGCATTCGTTTTAACATGTTTGCATATAACATACAAATTGTAAACTGAATGAGAGGGCTTAAGGAATATTATTTCTATTGGCAGCAGTGCCGAGAATGTGCAGCTTACGATAACTCCTAATTAACGATCGCATAGTGGCACTTGTGCAGTGGGTCAGTATGAACCTTTAAGGGACACGCAGCAGTTTTCATTGCTTCCCATTCTCTCGACCTTCTAAACAATATCGCTCGTTTTCCCCCAAATGAACATCGCAAAACGTTTTAGAATGCTGAATTTATTGCAGCGAGAAGCCGTTGTTAATCGAGAGCTAGATGCGCTTGAATCAAATACTAATAAAATAAGCGTTGATGTGAAGGCAAAACTAAATTACTCAGTGCATTCATTAAACTACTCTGATTCGTTGTTTAGCTCTGCTTTCGTAATTGATTCTCTGCAGGATCAACACTTAACATGTGTATTTTTTCCCCATTGCTTCCTTAACTTCAATGTGTGCATTTGACATTCTCGTTCGTTTTAGCTTTCGTGGCTGAAAACTTCGTCAATTTGTGGTAAGAAATTGTGAAGCCAGTATCATCTGTTGTTGTTAATTTCTTCGCAGATTAACTTACAGTATTGTTTAGGAACTTTTCAGTGGTATCTTTACGCGATTTGCTTATGTCATAACTGCAGCCAGGATAATGTAGAAATATTCAAATAGTTCATCGTGCATGTATGAACATTAAAGCAGGTCAAAAGAAACGACTTTTGGAATTACTTAGCAGTGCACCCCATTATCGTTGAGGTTGGTGACCAAACATATACCAAAAATTTCCAGCCAGAATTGTCGACATCAGGGGTCGTCACACCCCCTCCCCCCACCCCTTCCATCCCAGGTGATACGCAGAACTGATTTTTTTTGCATAAATATTTTCGTTTCGGATTGCATTAGAATTGAAAATGAAAGAGATGGAAGGGCTGATCGCTGCGTTACGAACCATTTTGTTGATTTGGTTTAACGATAAGAAAATCGTTGTATCCTAAATAATTTAGAAGTTTGTGTATTTTCAAGAGCACATATTAATTCGTTCAAGTGAGCTAAGACGAGCGCACAAGGCGGGATTATAGTCGAATCATTAAGCCTCATATTGTATCAGTTTGAGCGAGGAGATGAAAATGTATTTTCAAAACATCGTCAAATATGTAAATTTTAAGTGAACTCGGACAGCTGTAGACGTCAGTACAACGTCCGCCCTATGAGCTACTAGGTATTTCTAAAACGTTTTTTTTTTTTCGGGCCTTCATTTATGTTTTTTTTTTCGCTTTCTTTGTTCCAAGTTTTGACATACCGACGAATTATCAATATTTGGTTGCGGTCATTGTTAGGGAAGGGGGGGGGGGGACGGAAGTGCTTGATACATATATTTGGTAAAAGTAATCTAGAATGGTTTTGTTTGTAATAAACTGAGCTGACAGTGTCAGCTTGACGGACTGGAACATTCGAGATCGTCAGTAAAATCAGACGAACGTATGATCAGTGAGTTCTTTACTCTTGCCTCTTAACTGATTACACAGACGGATGTTCTTGCTAATTTGTTGTAGTTGTTTTTTTTTTTAAATTCCGAATCATTTTTAATCGCCTTTTAGAGGTTGGCTGTATGCACCGTATAACTTTAACGTTTCCTTCAGAAAGTCACATCTGATTCTTGAAAATCTTGTCAGGTTACGGTCTGTGGAAGAAATTGGCGAGCCATGATTTCCCCATCAAATTTTGTGGGTCGTTAATTTTCAGGGCTAAGTGTATCGAACCAGTCAGTATTTATGGTCCATTATTGTGTTGGCTGCGTTGTTTAGGCAGTAAAGCCTTTAATTACAAAGATAAATAGCCGAAAAAAATAGATTGTAATGGTCCGTTTTAGTGATAGGCTCTGAATATTTGACGTTTTATGGCCAGTTTTTTTTTTAAGTTTTCATTTATTCCGTGTAAGCGCTGACCATACGATTTTGCTTTTGCGGGAAGGGGGAGGTGGGTGGAAGCGATTGCCCTAGTGTGGTGCTTACATTTCTAGTATTTTGTCTGGTGAATAGATTTTTTTGCTGAAATAGAAAAGCATTTGTTTGCGGGGAGAATGTTGGATATGAGGTTTATAGGTGAATAGATTGTGTTTATGTTATGAACGTTGGTAACACGTAGTTAAGCAATTTCATTATGTGAGTCTTTGTTCAGCGAATAACTATTAGACGATATCATATCTAGTTTAAAGAGCAATCCGTTGATTTGATGCTTTACTGATCAGTGATACATCACTTACCTTCCAGTAACGTTGGCTTGTAAAAGGCCCTCCGAACAGTCCAAAATGCCCACACTTCATGGGCAGATCACGGCGGCCATCTAAGAATGTCTTTCTTTTTTGTACTGATGACTTTGAAGTGCTTTCTGCCCACCTGTAACCTGCATTTTGGTTCGCCGAACAGTCATTCATTAACTGCAGGTTAGACTAACGCACGCGAGCTACGATTGCAGCTTATATTACCAACATACGCAAAATTTATATAAATATATGCATATGTATAACGTATATTATATATCACACGCAAAACTTATATAAATATATGCATATGTATATATATATACGTATATATATATATATATATATATATGTATGCATATATTTATACATACATATATACATGAGGATATCATACCATTCCATCCCTGTATCGAGTTTTCAAAAGTTCGCGTGTCACAATTTTTGGCTGGTTCTTTTCGGTTAGCAGTCTTTGAATTTTCAGACCGAACTTTGTGGGCAGTCATTTCTAGATGGAAAATTTGTGAGCCAATGTTTTTGGATTAAAGAAGCCTTAAACTCTGAAAATATTTTGCAAGAAAAGGGCCTCTGTGGCCTGCTAATGCGAAAGACGCTATTATTTTCACCTTCTAATCGATTTCTCATACAAGTTCTCCAAATTTTTTAGTTCTTCTCAATGCTTATCGACTTGCCTACTGTGAATCACCCATCACAAATTGCGAAATTTGCAAATTAAATTAGAAGGGGGCGGAGAGAGAGAAGAGGGCTAATGATTGTAGTCGCTGCTGCATAACGCAGCGTTGAACGTTGATAAAGCTGAGTTGAGCACGAAGCATCTAAACTTTGGAGGAGATTTGTGATCTGGTAGTGCAGTATTCTGACTTAAATGCGTTTCAGCAGAAGTGAAGACGTTGAATTCGGTATTCTTCGATGTTGCTGAGCACGATTTATTAGTGTCAGATGAACAATGAGGGGTCCTGAATAGTGCGCATTGCAGGTAAGAACGAGAGTTGGGAGGGTCCTAGCGAGTCGAAAGCAGATAGACATCAGCTAGTGCGACGGTCATTCAGCGTTCCCGAGACACCCGAGTCGAAGATGAAGAAGAAGCGTCCCCCTCCAAGTACTAACAAAGATGACAAAAATTCAGTCGTACCGCAGACACCGATCGCCAAAATGAGCAGATGTATAGTTTTGGCGTCATTTCTTTAGGACCGGCTTTTTTTGGACTTTTTTATGACACTGCCTCAGTGGGTTGAGTTGTTTTTTAAAGAGTAGTTTTGAGGTTCAGCCTCACGGCAGATTGGAATTGTTTTAGTTGAGCCGAAGTGCTTAAAATTATGCAGTTGCGCCATTGCTGTGATAATCGTTCCGTGAAATTCAGTCGCATATCTTTGCACCATTCTATTCACTGTCGACGGTAAACGCTTACGTTTTCTTAGTTATGGCGATGGTCTTATCTGTATGCGTCGTTACTTTCTGTCGAAATTTTTGGAATCGTACTCTAGTAATATCCTGATGAAAACCTGGGGACTTCTGAAATTTCATTCTGCATCCACCCCTCCCGCTTCGCTTCCCCATCTCACTGTCCCAATATTCGTTTATCATATCGGGATTTCGTTTTTATGAGAATCAATTGGATTTACAGACGGCAGTAGTCGCCGTTCGCGACCGTTGATTGCGGTTCTGAAGAAGAGTGATGAGCGCTTGACGGAGGGGACCAGCAAGCCGTCCTCGTCGGGTGTTGGATTGTTGATGAAATACGCTAAGAAGAAAACTGCCTCTTCCCAGATCAGCTTCTCACCCAACTCGTTTTTGCCTACCCCTCCGCAACAGTCATCTCCTTCCACTGGTCGCCCACCTACCAGATCGCAGTCGAGCAATGTCGTCAGAATCAATGAGAATCAATTGGATTTACAGACGGCAGTAGTCGCCGTTCGCGACCGTTGATTGCGGTTCTGAAGAAGAGTGATGAGCGCTTGACGGAGGGGACCAGCAAGCCGTCCTCGTCGGGTGTTGGATTGTTGATGAAATACGCTAAGAAGAAAACTGCCTCTTCCCAGATCAGCTTCTCACCCAACTCGTTTTTGCCTACCCCTCCGCAACAGTCATCTCCTTCCACTGGTCGCCCACCTACCAGATCGCAGTCGAGCAATGTCGTCAGAATCAATGAGAATCAATTGGATTTACAGACGGCAGTAGTCGCCGTTCGCGACCGTTGATTGCGGTTCTGAAGAAGAGTGATGAGCGCTTGACGGAGGGGACCAGCAAGCCGTCCTCGTCGGGTGTTGGATTGTTGATGAAATACGCTAAGAAGAAAACTGCCTCTTCCCAGATCAGCTTCTCACCCAACTCGTTTTTGCCTACCCCTCCGCAACAGTCATCTCCTTCCACTGGTCGCCCACCTACCAGATCGCAGTCGAGCAATGTCGTCAGAATCAATGAGAATCAATTGGATTTACAGACGGCAGTAGTCGCCGTTCGCGACCGTTGATTGCGGTTCTGAAGAAGAGTGATGAGCGCTTGACGGAGGGGACCAGCAAGCCGTCCTCGTCGGGTGTTGGATTGTTGATGAAATACGCTAAGAAGAAAACTGCCTCTTCCCAGATCAGCTTCTCACCCAACTCGTTTTTGCCTACCCCTCCGCAACAGTCATCTCCTTCCACTGGTCGCCCACCTACCAGATCGCAGTCGAGCAATGTCGTCAGAATCAATCTGCAACAAAAATTTGCTAAATGCACCAATGAGGCAGCTGCCAATGATCTGCCCTTGCCTTCACAATCCTCTTCACCAGTGATTCTTCATTTCTTTTTCGTTATTTGACGCTGTTTCGTACAGAAAATATAGTTAAGGTGATAAGATGAAATGATGAACAAATGTATTTGGGAATATTTCGATTAAGGTAATCACAGAAAGATCGAGCGACAGTCTGAGCCGCTTCTCCGCACAGTCGAAGCGTAGTAAAATTCGCAGAGATTTGCGGAATGAGTAAAATCAATGCCGAGAGAATTAAGTATTTCAAGCAGCAAGCAGCTGAAATTTCTAACCTTCCTGTGTTGGATGTTAACACTGATATACTTAGCATTTTAAGATCGTTTAGATGCTTCGTTGATTGCAGGTGCACAAAGGTGCATTATAATGCCGCCTTTTGTAGCAATATAATTTATTGTTCCATACCATACTATTTATTTTAGAAGAGTTCAGTGCAGCCCATTCTTTCTTAAGTGCAGCGATTTTTGCTTGTTTCAGTTTCTCAGTAGAATATGATGACCCTGTAATATAACGGAGTGAAAAAGACTAAATATCATTCTGAGCCTGCGAATTTTCATAAAGCGAACGTCGAAAACGTTTAGAACCAGAAGGCATATGTTCATATTTTCGCCCTTTTCCTTGACTTGAAGAAAGCAGCTTTTATTCGATCATGGGAGATAATGGACATCTTTGATTTTTTTTTTCAGCGTCTGAAAGGGAAGAACGAATTTTCACTGGAAAAAGGTGTTGTGGAGAGGTACAGGAGGCGCCTCGATAACATTCGTCATTCCACCCGTAAAACCGATAAAAACGAGGTTCGCACTCGTTATCATTTTTAAATTTCTTTTACATTAGGCAAAAAGTTTTTGAATTTTCTTGTATGGAAAGCGATTTAAAAAATAAAATGGAAAGCAATAGTGCTGTTACATAAAATAATGCATATCTTTTCACAACGTGCACATAGAAGTACTATTGGTTTTTAGTCACGTGTCTTTCATTTTTCAAAACAGAAAAAAAGGGAAGGATGTTCAGAGCTGTTTAGCGTTTGATAATTTCTTTTTGTGTGTTCAGTGGTACAAGTCGGATTAAAAATTAGTGCCTAGGAGGCGATATCCTGCGTGCATGCAATATTTCGAAGGTTGTCGAGCGTGTTAGCCTCCTGTTGAAACTCACGTTTTGAATTCGATTCGCGGCTGACATAGATTGTTGAGTTTTTTGTCTGTTCCACCTCGCTTCGCAAATCGTTGTGCCATAAACTGTTCCCCAAAACTGACGATTCTAATCTATACCACTGAGCTGAGAGCGCTAACGGTCGGTCATCGCTCTACATCAGACGGTATAGGATGCTTACGTTTCGTCAGAAGGATATCGTTCGAATTTCACGAACCATTGCAGTCGAGCTTTAAGGTGTACGGCAACAAACGGGGCAAGTTGATCAGTTCAACTTTCTCTACCAGGACGACCACCTGCCACGTAGTGAACGGGCTGGCCCAGTACACTGCTATTACCGAAATGTGCTGGAGTAATGATGCGGTTCATTTTCGTGGCTTCCTTGCGCAGTAATGCTCCTCTTCATGAATGCTCATTACACCTACCTAAGCTTTTCAGAGTTTGCATTGTATAATTGTAAATACATTTTACTTCAGCTAAAGTCGTCGAGTATTATAAAATGTACAGATATTATAAAATCTAAAGAGGAAGTAGTTTATTTGAGATTAGGCAAAAGCAACAGTTTTTGGCCGTGTTTTTGAGGCAGGTCTTTATTCGTGCTTTTGCGGTATGCGTCAAATTTATGTGCAAAGCTTTTTTTCTGAGAGAGGAAATGGTGTCTGATGAACTGGCGGAAATGAGCTGCGTAGCCAGAACCTAATGACTGCAATTGGTGTGCCAATCGCGATGGGTTGCAGATCTTCTACGGTCGTTGTACTTCGCGCCGGAATCTTTTTGATGATGACGAAGGTGGGGAAGGCATTTCAAGCGGAGGGGTTGCGACGCGCTCCTCCTCGTGTGCCACCCTGCAGAAAAACCGCTCAGGTCGATCGGTACACACCAACTGTGTTTATATGGCACACGCGCTCCTCAATGTTCACAACACCCAACCCCTGACTCCTTCTAAAGCTCCTAAGCAGTCTCCTTTCAAGCTGCATCGTCTCGTGCGTCCGGCATCCAAGTCTGATCGTAGACGCCTCTCAAAACTCAGGTATCGGTCTTCATTTCTGGTAAATTTTTATCAAAGTGGCTTTAATAAATTTTGCTACAAATTTGAAAATCCCGTTAGATTACTGTCGAGCTGAACTCTTCTAAGTGAATGTCTTAAATAACTCGTCTGATTTTTTATACCAAGGCTTGGAGATCTTTTAAGTTAAAAATTTCCCAGATTTATTTTCGGCTGAATTGTTTATTTCTGCCGACCGTCTCCAGATCTGTGTTTCGGATTGTTTCTGAGTCATCCAAAAATTGTAAGTTACACATTTAAAAGCATGCATTTCGTGCAGTCGCTAGTTTTTTTTTTAGTGTATGAAGTGAACAGATATCTTGCAGATCATATCCGAGAGGGGACGGGGGAAGAGTATTTTGCAGTGGTGATCAGAAATAAATCTACTCTATTCGCGGTTGTTTTTTGTTTTTTCAATCGATTTTGTTTTTTGGACTGTGCAGCTTAGCGAGCATGTCTCCAGAGGCAGCATTTTTGTTCATTTAGTCTCACACAGAACTAAATTAATGTTTGTCACGAAAATATTATAGATGTGGTCTATGAGGGTTTAAAAAAGTGCGACGATATGGACAATTTTGAATACAAGCATTCGTTTTTACTTTGCCGCGGTGTTTATTTGCGCACCGGTTGGTGTATATCTATTTTATACCCTCCAACAACCTTCGTTTAGCAAAACCTTACACCGCTTTAATTGCCTCGAAAAGAGGCTTATATACGTTATATGCATAATAAGCTTTTATGCATTCGATTTAATGTCAGGATACGTATTCAACGTGAACGTATTGGTATGCCGGCGGCAATTCTTAGTGCTCATGCTGCTGAAGATTCGCCACAATCTCCAAGTGAACATTGAACGCGGCTAAAATTTCATACGCCTTCCGGGCAACTGTTTGGATCGTCTTTTGTTTTTGTTCCCACTGCCACTTCAAAATTTCCTTTTCTGGACTCTCATCCCACTTTCTTGTTTCATTGACTGGTTTTACGTTTGTTCTTGCCTGTTGTGTTTTCGTGTAAATGCGCTTTTATTGCTTGGTCATCATTTGCTCTCGTTCTTTTTTGATGTTTCCAAATGATAGTGGCAGCAATTATTGCTTCGCTTTACCGCGGCGAACTGCCGTCGGCTGACTTCGATGTTGACGGCAGTTCTTGACGGCAGTAGGGACCCTAGACAGCTTATTTAAGGAATTGTTTTTTTTTTAGCGAAACTAATACTTCAGTCACTTTTGCCTTTCCATTTCGGAAATATACCCGCCGGCTGCTTTCGCAAGAATTTCATTTTGTTCTTTTAACCAAATGTCATCTCTGTTTTTGGTACGTAACTTTACTACCACCGTTATGAATATGCGAATACTCGTAATTCGGCGTCAGTTGTTTGATCATCATTGGTGTTTATCTGCTCATTTTTGATTATATAAGTATGATGTTTCATGCTTATTTATTGGTTGCCCATTTGTAAGCCGCTTTTGAATAGGTATGGTGGTAAGACGGTCTGTATAGTTATGTTATGGTTTTGAAGTCCTTACTGATTGTTACTTAGACATGTCTTTTCGACTGTGCGGTACTGTATGCTTGTTCAGTCTGATGTTTTAGGTAATTCTGATTGATCTTGCAATCCCATTCACTCGTTTTGTTTTTGTTGTGGCTAATATCTTTTATTGTCATCGCCTTCTCTGTTCTTATTTTTCGCCATCTTTGTGGGAGTATCTTGCAAACCGATTATATGGAGAGTTGACTCTATTAAAACCTTCTTTTCTAGTTTGGCAATGGCGTCTGCATTGATCAGTGTCGTAGCATCTTCCTAGCAGATCGTCGCTCGTTAAAGAAATTTCTTATTTTTTTGAACGTTACTTTTTTTTCTGGAATAGTGAGCGCTAGCTTTCGTTTCACTATGAGCAAAAATGAGAAAGGAGAGGCGTTTTGTTAGTTTTATGATGCTTCGGAATCAACATATGAATATATGATCACAGCCCAAAATCGCGTCACGTTTCATCTTTTGTATTGAAGAATCATTTGAAAATAGAGCATTTTGTTGTTTTTTCTTCCGCACAACTACTCTTTCCTTTCGCCGTTTTTTCTGTCGATTTTCCATTGTTGCAGCTTATAACGTTCGTTCGCATCCTTGTTGCTTTGAGTCATCGTTTTCGACTTTCGATTGTGAAAGAATAACTATCGATTGTGTACGACTTTTTTTTGCAACATTTTAACTGTGTTGTAAGATGTGTAGTTACCGTTGAATGCAATTTTTATGTCGAAAAAGCTGCTCGATTCTTTGCAAGGAAACAGCTGAAGTGCTTAAACGCTAGATGCGAACAGGCAACAGACAGGAATACTCCCAGAACAGGCCTGTAACAACGAAAATTCTCATTAAAATTATG